>CM062820.1:1087239978-1087409978 GCA_031772625.1 Pinus tabuliformis | reverse complement strand
CATCTCTTCCCCTATCCTTCCACCTCTCCTTATCCTCCTCTCTCCCCGACATATCTCTCTCTCTTCCTCCTAGTGTTTATCTCTGTGTCTCTCTCTCCCCCCCCCTCTCACTTCCCCCATCTTCTTTCATCCTCTCCCTTCCTCCCTCTTCTCCCTATCTCCCTCTCCCTATTGCTCCCTCCTTCTCTCTCCCCGTAAACACCCCCCTCTCTCTCTCCATCCCTCTCCCTCTCCCTCTCCCACTCCCCCTCTCCCGCCCTCTCCTGCCCTCTCCTCCTCTCCTTCCCCATCCCCTTCCCTCTCGCTCTCCCACTCTCTCCCACTCTCTCCCTCTCTCTCTCTCTCTCTCTCCCTCCCCTCTCTTGCTCTCTCCCCCTCTCCCTCTCCCCTTCTCTCCTCTCACCTATCTCTCTCTCTTCCCATCTCCCTCCCCCACTTCGCCTCTCCCTATCAACCTCTCCTCCCCAACTCTCTCTTTGCCTACCCCCACGTATCTATCTTCCCCTTCTGCTCTCTCTCCCCCTTCGCCCCCCCCCCCCCCCCCTTGTACCTCTCTACCCCTGTCCATCTCTCTCACCCTCTCCTTATCCCTCTCTCTCCCTACCTCTCCCTCTTTATTTGTCTCTCTCTATCCCCCCTCATTTCTCTCGCCATCCTCTCTTGCCCTCGCCCCCTTCCTCTCTCTGCCCCCTTCTCTCCCCCTCTTGCTCTCGCTCCTCGTCTCTCGCTTCCCTTATCCCAATCATTCTCCCCCCTTGCTCCCCTATCCCTCCCCCTCTCTATCTCCATCGCCTGTTCCTCTCTCTCCCGCTCCCCCTCCCCCTCTATTATATCACCTTCTTCCTCCACCACTCTCTCTCTTCTCCTCCCACTCACTCCCCCTCTATTTCTCCTCTCTCTCTCTCCTTCTCTATATTTCTCTCCCTCTTCCTCTCACTCATTCCTTCCCCCTCCCCCTCTCCCACCCCTCCTTCTCTCTCTCTGTTATTCTCTCTCTCTACTTCCCCTCCCCCTTCGCCTCCCCCACTCTCTTCCCCTCCCACTCTTGCTCGACCTCTTCCTTTGCCACTCTTTCCCCCTCTCTTTCTCTCACTCTCTCCTCCTCCCCCTCTTTCCCCCACCCCCTCTCTCCCAGACTTATCCCTCCCTTTCTTCCTTTCCCTCCACCTCTCTCCCCCCACATATCTCTCTCTTTGATCCTTTCCCTCCCCCTCTCTCCCTCTCCCTGTCCTCCACTCTCTCCCCTTCTCTCTTTCCTCCTCCTCTCTCTCTCTCTCTCTCCCTCTCTCTCTCTATCTCTCTCTCTCTATCTCTCTCTCTCTCTCTCTCTCTCGCTCTACCCCTCCCTCTCCCCTTGCTCCTCTCCCTCTCTCACGCCCCCTCTCCCTCTCCCACTCTCTCCCCCCCCCCCGCCTCTTTCTCTCCCTCTCCTCCTCCCCCTCTCTCCCCCTCTCCCTCTCCCCTTCTCTCTCCCACCTCGTCCCTCTCTCTCTCCCCACCTCCATCTCTCTCTCCCCCTACACCTATTCCTCTCTCTCTCTCCACCCCCTCTTCCACCCTCTCCCACCCCTTTTCTATCTCGCCCCACTCCAACCCTCTCTTTCCCACCCTCCTTCCCCCTCTCTTTTATCTCTGTCTCTGTCTCTCTCTTTCTCTCTCCCTCTCCCCCTCTCCCTCTACCTCTCCCTCTCTTCCCTCCCTCCTCCCTCTCACTCTCTCTCTTCTTCTAACTTCCTCCCCCTCTCTTGTCATCTCCCCGACCCCCTATCAGGCCCTCTCCTCCTCACCATTTCTCTCACCATTTCTCTCCCCCTATCCCTTCCCCCACCCTCTCTCTCTCTCTCTCTCTCTTTGTCTTTCTTTATTGCTCCCTCACTCTTTCTCTCACTCTACCTCACAATCTTTATCTCCCTATTGCTTTATCCCCTACCCCTAACCCTACCCATGACCCTCCCCCTATCGCTCCCTCTCCCTCTCTCCTCCTCCCCTTCCCCATCTCCATCTCCCTCTCCCTCTCCCCCTCTATCTCCCTCCCTTTCTCTCTCTCTCCCCCCTCTCTCTCCCCACCTCTCTCTCTCTCTTCCTCTCTTTCCCTCCCCCTCCCCTCACCTCCTCTCTCTCTCTCTCCCCACTCCCTCCCTCTCTTCTTTGTCCATCTCTCTCGCTCTCTCCCTCTCCCACCCTCCCTTTCCCTCTCTCTCCCTCTCTCCCTCTCCCCCTCCTAACTCCTCTCTCCTCTCTCCCTCTACTTCTATGTCCCTCTCCTCCCTTCCTACACTCTCTCGATATTTTCCTCCCTCTCCCTCTCCGCCACCCCGTATCCCACCCTCTCCTCCTCTCCCTCCTCTCCCCCCTCTCTCTTCACCTCACCCTCCCCCTCTCTTACTCTCTCTCCCCTTCCCCCCCTCTCTCTCTCTCTTCCTATAACTTCCTCTCCCTCTCTCCTTCCCCCTCCCCCTCTCTTGTCATCTACCAGGCCTAATATCTAACCCTCTCCTCCTCACCATTTTTCTCCACCTATCCCTCCCCCCCTCTCTCTCTATCACTCGCATTACCTCTCTCACTCTCTCATTAGATCTCTCTCTCTCTCTCTCTCTCTCCCTTTATCGCTCCCTCCCTCTTTCTCTCACTCTCCCTCACACTCTTCATCTCCCTATCTCCCTATCGCTTTATCCCCTACACATGCCCCTCCCCCTCTCCCTCCCTCTCCATCTCTCCTCCTCCCCCTCCTCCTCTCCCTCTCTCCCCCTCCCCTTCCCCCTCTCCATCTCCCTCTCCCTCTCCCTCTCTGTCTCTCCCTTGCTCCCCGCCTCTCTCCCCCTCTCTCTCCCCCTCCTCTCTTCCCCTCTCTCTCTTCCTCTCTTCCCCTCCCCCTCCCCTGGCCTCCTCTTTCTCTCTTTCCCTGCTCCTTCCCTCTCACTCCCTCTCCCCCTCCTACCCCATCTCTCTCTCTCCTCCCTTCCTACGCTCTCTTGGTATCTACCTCACTCTCTCTCTCTCCCTACCCACATCTCACCCTCCCCTTCACCCTCTCTCTCCCTAACCCCCTCTCTCTTCACCTCACCCTCCCCCTCTCTCACTCTCTCTCCCTAACCCCCTCTCTCACTCTCTCTCCTGTTCCCCCTCTGCCTTATCCTCCTCCCTCCCCCACCTATCTCTCTCTCCCCCTCTCTTCTTTCACCCTCTCCCTCACTCTCTCTCCCTATCTCCCTCTCCTTGTCACTCCCTCCTCTCTCCCACTCTCTCTCTTCCTCTCTCTCTCACTCTCCCCCTTCCTTACCCATCTCCCTCTCCTACCACCTCCCCTCCCCCTGGCCATCTCTCTCCCCTTATCCCTCCCCTCGGCTTCTCTCTCACTCTCTCTCTCTCTCTCTCACCCCCCCCCCCCACACACACATTATCTCTATTACTCTCATTATCTATCTCTCTCTCTCTCTCATTACCTCTCTCTCTCTTTCCTGCACTCTCCTTCTCTCTCACTCACTCTCTCTCTTTCTCCCTCGCTCTATCTCTCTCCCTCACACTCTTTCTCTCACTATCTCTCTTCATCTCCCTGCTCCCTCGCTCCTCCTCTCCCTCTCCCCTTCTCTCTCTCCTACTTTGTCTCTATTTACCCCTCTCTCTCTCCCTCCCCTTCTCCTTCCTCCCTCTCTCTCTCTCCCTCCCTCTCCCTCCCTCTCTCTGCCCAACTCCCTTCCCCTCTCTCCTTTCTTCCTCTCCCTCCCTCTCCCTCCCAATCCCTCTCTACCTCTCCCTCTCTCCCTCTCGCTCCTTCCCTCAATCTCCCCCTCCTACCCACCCTCCCCCCCTCTCTCTCCCTTTACTTCCTCCTCCCTGTCCTCCCTCCCTCTACTCTCCCTATATCTCCCTCCCTTTCCCTCTCCCTCCCCCATCCCACCCTCTCCTCCTCTCCCTCCCCCTCCCCCTCTCTCTCCCTCTCCATCCCCCCCTCTCTCTATATACCTCCCTCTCTTGCTCTCTTCACCTCACCCTCCACCTCCCCCTCTCCCACTCTATCTCTCACTCTATCTCCCCCTCTCCCTCTCCTTCTCTCTTTCTTTCTCTCCCTTTTTCTCTCCCCCATTGCCATTCGTGCTCCCTCTCTCCCCTACCTATCTCTCTCTTCCCCTTTCCCTTCACCTCTCCCGTAATACCTCTTCTTATCCTCCTCCCTCTCCGACCTATCCCTCTCTCTCCCCCTACTTCCCCCTCTCTTCTTTCACACTCTCCCTCCCTCCCTCTCTCTCCCTCCCTCCCTCTCCCTATCTCCCTATCCGTATCTATCCCTCCTTCTCTCTCTCTCTCTCTCTCTCTCTCTCTCTCTCTCTCTCTCTCTCTCTCTCTCCCTCTCCCTCTCCCACTCCCCCTCTGTCACCCTCTCCCCCTCTCCCTCTGCCTCCCCTTCCCTCTCTCTTCCCTCCTCTCCCACTCTCTTGCCCCTCTCTCTCTCTCTCTCCCCCTCTCCCCCTCTCTCCCCCCCTCATTGTCCTCCCCTCCCCCTCTCCCCTTCTCTCCTCTCACCTATCTTTCTCTCTTGCCATCTCCCTCCCCCACTTCTCTTCCCCCTCTCCCTATCCACATCTCCCCCGTAACTCTCTCTCTGCCTCCCACCACCTATCTATCTTCCCCTCCCTGCTCCCTCTCCCCCTTATCCCCCCTCTCTCTGTACCTCTCTCCCCCTCTCTCTCCCTCCCCCTCCACCTCTCTATCTCTATCTCTTACTCTCTCTCTCTCCCTCCATCCGCCTCTTTCTTTGTCTCTCTCTCTCTACCCCCTCCTCTCTCTTGTCGTCCTCTCTCCCCCTCGCTCACCAATCCTCTCTCTACCCCTCTCGCTCTCGTTCTCTGTCTCATGCTCCCCCTATCCCACTCCTTCCCGCCCACCCCCATCTCTCTCTCCCACTGTCCCTCTCCTCCCCCCTCTCTCTATCTCCCCCCTCCATTCCTCTCTCTCCCGCTCCCCCTCCCCCTCTATTCTATCACCCTCTTCCTCCACCACTCTCTCTCTCCCCCTCCCTCTCTCTCCCCCTCTCCTTATCCCTCTCTCTCTCCCTCTCTCTCCACCTCTCCTTATCCCTCTCTCTCCCTCTCTCTGTCTCTCTCCCTCTTCCTCTCCCTCATCCTCTCCCACTCCCCCTCTCTCTCCCCCCCCTTTCTTTCTCTCTCTCTCTCTTCCTCTCCCTCATCCTCTCCCACTCCCCCTCTCCCCCCCTACCTTTCTTTCTCTCTCTCTCTACCTCTCCCTCTCCCCCTCCACCTCCCTCACTCTCTTTGCCTCCCACTCTTGCTCAACCTCTCCCTTTGCCACTCTCTCCTCCCTCTTTCTCTCACCCTCCTCCTCCACCTCTCTCCCCCACCTCCTCTCTCCCCCAATTATCTCTCTCTTTCTCCCTTTCCCTCCCCTCCCCCTTGTTACAAGGAAAAGTGTCTATTTAGAACTACTATATCCCGCTAAGGTGTGACAGCTGCCTTAGAAACAAACAAAGAAAAGCTACTTATGTTTTTCCTTTATGAATTATAGATAGAGAGGAATAGAAAGACTAACCTCTATCTTACGCTAATCCTTTGATTCGATCCCTCTCTTCTTTGATAGTCCCCAGCTACCTGCTCCCTTGCACGCCCAACTTCACAAAGTACCTGTAAGATCATAGAAGCATAGCACTATACAAAGACATGGATCTATATTCATAAAAAATCTAGGATCAGATGTAAATTGACCATACAAATGTAACAAGCATCAATGATACAAAAGCATGGAGGAAAACTCAAATAACTTTTATTGATAAAAAAAAGAAAAGATCCAGGAGGAGTTACAACCAGTTGTTCTGACCCAGCATCAACCTCCCAGCAAAGAAGCCCCTCTTCACCTCAAACAAAGCTTAGATCACCCAACAATCTGATGTTTGTCTCTAGAAACCAACAACAATTCCTTACAATATGCAAAATTCTAGCCCCTAACCTCCTGGATCTCTGGGATGAGAGATCTATATATAGATATTTGCAAAGGTGTGAGTCAGCTCTGGGTTTTTGATTAGTGTCTTCTCTATGATAGTTCTTGATGCCACTTGGAGATCTCATTGATCTCTTACTCATCCTTGGGCGATTCTGAGAGGCAAGTGTCCCAGGAGAAGTTTTTGGAAGATTCCATGATCATCCACCTCGCAAACTGTCTCCACCACTTGTCTTTTCTCGTCCATCGTACCCCATAGAAGGGCGTTTTGAAATGCAACACACTTCCCGTGTGTACAAGGTGCAATGCATCGCACTCTGGCCATGGAGCAAGTGCAATGATCCAGTTTTGACCAGTTCTGAGTAGTTTTTCATGGAGAACTTTTGGGAGAAGCTGTAATCAGTTGACCTTGTTCTTTTAGGGGTTGGAAGAACACCTTTAGGGACTTAGGAGCCCTTGGTTTATGGACATTTCATGCTTGGGGTTGTAGGGCCCAAAACTGTCTATAACAGTTGCCCCCTAAAGCATGAGGTCGTTAATCTTTTGATGTCGGGTGAAATGCTTTATTATGAGGATTCGAAGTTCTTTCAATGCTGGGAGGAGACCTGTAATAAGATACAATACAATACATTATCTTCATACTATTTTCATGATCTAGCAGAGGCGGGCATTCTCATGCTCAGCTTTATAAATTCATTTTCATGTACATAGGATAGACAATCGTCTGAGTGTAGACTGATGATTCTGATAGAGCCATCATCCTTTTGAGTGGATGATTATCTGTGCAGCAATGATGTACATTTAATGTCTTTATTTCCCTGAATATATATCGCAGCCCGGATGGATGAAACTAGATCCAGGGTCTTCAATCTCGTCCGATCTTCACTGAAAGTACAAGTCGATCCATGTGAGAAATGTTCTGAAGTCGAACATGGAAAGACATCGCTTGATTACCAGTCAATGATGTAAACTGTTAACAAGCGCGAGAGGAATCACCGATAATGATAATGACCCTCAAGGTACTACAGTACAGTTCATGTGGTGTGAATAAAGGACTTGGTGTTGAACACCACGCAAAATATTCCGGTCGAAGGCCATTGATGTAAACCTGTCGCCAGAAGTGAGAAACTTGCCATTGAGGCATGCAAGCTTCAAAGTACTGAATGGGGTGTTCCTAGATCAACTTCTTGGATAATGAGCTGATGTTGACAAGAAGTGATCCGTCACAGGAGGGCCTTAATGAATCCCACATCAATGACACGGAACGGAGAAAATGATTTTAATGGAGGTGAAAACAATCTGGTGACATAAGGTTCTGGGTGGCGGTCATGAAAGAATGGAGTATAATGTATGGTAGTGGGTGAGACACAGGTGAATTCTCTGAATGACTTCTCTTGAACATATCGGCGACACTGATGTGATGGATTGGTAGCATTAACCCCAAATGTGGATGGTATGGCGTGACCATGGTGATGTGACTGGTGAATGAAACAACCCAACCCGACTCGGACACGGAGTGGAAGTGTCATGTTCAAGAGCGACTTGATACCAACAAAGTTTCTTCAAGTTTTCTTCCCAATTTTCCCCAGTCATTGCTGACCAGTACCTCTTTATTTTTGTCAAGCTTGAGGAGGATAACATATGCTTGTTCTATAATTTGCCCTTTGGGCAAACCCATCGCTATGTTTTAATGAGCCTAGCGATAGTGAAACTCGTTCTCGTCTAAAGACAAGTTTGTCGCTATTAATTTTTTTTAATGAGTTTAACGACAAAGATAACTTGGTCCTTTTCAATTTTAGAGAGTTTGAAAAGGAATGTAAAGGTAACTCCAAAATTCCTTTTTCGTCATCTAATCCCTTAAGTCCGAAAAAGTATAAAACAATATAGAAGGGATGGATTTTTGATACTTTTAACGAGCCGAACAAAACAAGCGCTTGATATTTTTGTGTAATAATCCCTCAGGTCCAAAAAGATTAAAATCTAGAGGAGGGATAGCACATCCTGTCCCTTTAACGAGATGGAGAGGTCAATGGCTCGGCAATCTTTTCATATTTTACGAGTCAGTTGAAAAGAGCTTAAAGGAGACTCGTCTTTTGAGGAACGAGTGATAAAACGGGTAGCAGCTGATTCTAGGTAAGGTTTGGAATTTTCGAATCACGACAGTGTCACAAGGATGGCTAGTGAAATCACTCTTCGCAGCTGTTCCTAAAAATGGGTAAACAATCAAATGGAGGTGAATGATCGGCCAATGCAAAAGTGGAGGTGACGGTGCAAACACGACCAATGCTTTAATGGTTGAATTACTACATTCACGATGGTTATTTACCGGGGGAATAGTTCATTTTTTAACGAGCTTAAATGCGGGTGGAAACATTTGCTCATGTCTTATGTTTATTTTTTAATGAGCTTGAACTATGTGCTAAAACTTCTCGATGCGGGTTTATTTTTTAACGAGCTTCAACCCTGCAGTAACGCTGCTCGTGATAAGTTTGCATGCCCCCAGCATAATAATGCAAATCGAGGTGCATGCCCCCCAAGCTTCATTGCATTCAACTCGGTGGTTGGAATGAAGGTTTACCTTCGAGATCTTTGAAAGACTCGAATTTGATTTTACGAGATCGTAATCAAAGTCTCGATTTGGAAAGGGAGTCATTTCATTTTTTAATGAGGTTGACACAGTAAAAGAACTATCCTCATGACTCCTTGTTTCATTTTTTAACAAGGTCGACACGAGATAAGAACCATCCTCGAAATCCACCATATTTATAGTATTTGATAGAAAATCAAAAACTGATGGATGATTAAGGTTGCTGGAATAATCTTCGTGGTAATCCGGAAGATGGGAGCGATGGTGGTAATCTTCCCATGGTGCCTCTTCTATCATCATTGATTGAATGATTCCTTCGTCTGTAGAATGTACATGCGACCAAGGATCTGAAGAGGTGCCATATTCCTTAGATCTATCTATCCAAACACTCGATGAGTGTTGATTTGGGTTTGCCCCCAAGCCAAGAAATTTGATTGCTACAATATTTCTAAAATGGCGATGATCCATGCTGAAAAAATGTTTAGGAATCTTCCAAATCCATTAGATATAGAAGATTTCATATTGTAGGTTTCCACTGTGGCCACTTCCGCCGAATTTCTCGGAGGCAGTAGGGCAAAAGTACCCATTAAGGCATGGTCTTTTAGGAGGCCTACTCCAATATTTTGAAGCGAATGATTGCTTCCATGGATCATTGGAATGCTTGCTGTAACTTGTGAACTGTTGGGAAGAAATGTTTGTTGGTCAACGATTGTAATTCCTCCTTGGAAGGGAAATGCAATCTTCTTGAAGTAGGTCGACACAACTGCGGCCATGGCATATATCCAGGGCCTTCCCAGTAGGATGTTGTAATCGAGGTTTCCGTCGATTGCTTCAACATCAATTTCTGCTGTTTTGCCCCCGAGTTCAACTTGCAAGTTACTTAAAATCCCATATGGAGTGTATGATCATCCATCAAATGCTTTTAATGTCGTTGACGATCTCGACAAGGGTGGTGAGCCTAAATTTTTCCAGCAACTCATCGACATAATACATGTAGATGCCCCCTCATCAATAATTGTTTGATGAACAGTTTTGTTGAGGGCTTTCACTTGAATGAGGAAAGCTAGTTGAGCTGGTAATTGAGGGTCATATCCTTTGTGATTAAAGGATATAAGATTGGAATCCGTTGGGTCAATCCCACCTATTGCTGATAATAAAGCTTGCTCTTGGGAGGGGCAATTTTGCGATACCTCAAGTGTCGACATAGCGGATGGCGATTGGGCCAGGTCCTCTACTATATTATAATTCTGTGCTACTTTGGCATGAGGATTAAATGTCGATTTGTGTACTACTCCCTTTGGTGGTTTTATCAATGGTTCAGAAATGATGGGTGGCACAAATTCGGTCAAAGTTGTTGTCGAACTACTAGGTTGTTCATTAGCCTTGTTATTCGACAGCTGTGGATTCCCATAATCTTTATTCCTTGTCAAAGCATCATTTTGCTGCTTTGAGATAGACAACATAAGCACTTGGGATCTAGAAGCATTTGATTAGCAACCAGTTTGGTTCCCGGGTTTGGAAACGGATCAGTCAATACTGCTGAGATTTTTGAACTCTTAAAGAGTTTCTTAACTTCAGCTTTATGTGGACAATCTCTCGTCCAATGATCCTCATCGCATATATGACACCCCACAGGGGGTTTCCTTTGCCCAGAAGGACTTGTAGAAGGTTTTTCAGGAGATGACTCATCCTGCTTCTTTTTTCTCCCTTTCTTTTTCTTCTTGCCCCCTGGTTGCTTCAGTTGTTTGCTCTTGTCAGTCGACACGACATTTACTTCCGAGGCAAGAAGTTCCTCATTTGAATTTTGACTAGAAATCTTACAGGCCTTTTTAGATGTAGCCTTTGTCAATTTCGTATCTATTGCGCCAATAATGCCATCGCCGGCATGAGAGTCATTGTTTTATTTAGGAGGAGGTGGAACGGAAAATTCTGGTCTGGGAGCGTCAGGGATTTTATCGTAGAGCATGCCAGACTGAGTATAAATCAAGTCTAAATATTGTGCACGAGCAATAACTTGCTCTTCAGTGACGACTCCTCCCTTTGCCACATCTTCTGTAATGGAAGGTAATAATGACTTAATAAACCATTCAGCTAAAAGATGATCAGGAACGTACGTTTTTACCATTCTACGATGACGTCGCCACTCATGAATAGATCGGATATGTGAGTGGTCGTTGTCTGTTTGAAATTGGTAAGAAGCTCTAATCCTATTTCGTACCTTATTGGTAACTGAAAATGGGTTAAAAAGGTTGTGGCTAGGGTACTGAAGTTGTCAAATGAAGCTCTGGGCAATTCGATATACCATTTTGCTGCCGGACCAGTTAACGTCCTCTGAAAAAGGCGAAGCCTAATCGAATCATCGTTTAGGGTGTTTGATGAACACCACAGATGAAATGTCATCACATGATTTGATGGGTCTTCACCCAGATTTCCATTAAATTGAGGAATATCTGACGGAAGTTTATGCGGAATCACTAGCCACTAAGGGGCATAAACAATTGGATCATTCGTCAGCCGGTTTAGATCTGGTAATTCTAGAGTTGCTACAAAGGGCAACTGTTGATTCAGGTTAGGTGAAGCATACCCAGGATAAGATGGAATCGCTTGAGCAGTGGGTCTTTGCATACCAACATAATGTATTTGATGCTGGCAACTTTGACAAGGTTGATGGGCATAACCATTATAATATGGTTGTTGATAACCGCTTTGGAAATGCGGTTGCCCATTACTTACAAAGACTTGTTTCTTAGGTCCTTGATATGATTGCTGGAATGGAGGTTGTTGAGATTGTATCAGCCATGGTTGTTGGACCATTTGCTATTGCCCAATACTGGATGATTGACCAAGATGAGGAGTCATAGTACTTGTTTGAGCCTGAGCCGCTCCAGATAAGGAGGCATTAACCTGAGGTTGTGATTGAGTCATTGAGACAAGAGGCTGTTGTATTGCAACCTGAGAAACTTGGGGTTGACATACAACAAGTAGCGCTTATACTTGCGACGCAGTCACCATAGCAGGTATAGTGGGAATATTCGACACAGGGTGGATTGGTTGCATTGAATATACAACCCCTGGTTGCTGAGGCAGTATTAGTACCCAACCGCTGGATGTAATTCCAGTTTGACTTTGTTGTAAACTCCCACATGGTTGTTCTCTAGGAGGGAACAATGAAAAGGCATACTACCCTCCATATGGTGGCAATCCAGTACTTAAAGGGTAGATTGGCCTTTGAAGACGCATTGGATCGATTTGTTGAGTTTCAACATAACAAATACCAGATGATAATCCGGATGAAGAAATAGGAACTGACCATGTCATCGAAACAGTCCCTGATTGGACTCCGACTTGTTGTTGATAACTTGCTGGGACAGATGGTATACCAGCGAACATTGTTGGAGTAGCAGCAGGAGGTTCTGCTGCTACTGTGTCAGATGACACAGCCCTAGATGTCGACAGTTGTTCAGACATATCTAGTCTATCCAAGAGATTTCTTAGCGATTCTACAAGAACTTGCGATGAAGGGAGACTAACTTTGAAGACCAACGAGGGAAAGGTGATGATTTTTCGGTTTAAAATAAATTTTAGACGCTTTGACACAACTTGTTTTTTCAATTTTTAAGAGTCGAGAAAAAACAAAAGATGACTCTAGTCTCCTTCGATTTTTAATGAGCCTGAAGTGACAAGTGCTCAGATGGACCTTTTCCGTTAAGGAGTCTGAAAAGGAACGAAAGGGACTACTCTGGAAGTCTAGGTAGAGGGAGTACCAAACCAATCACAAAACTGCAGAATACTTTTTACGGTACGGCAGTCAATCTTCCCGAATGCTGTGTTCAGTGCATTGCGATTGATAGGGCGGCAGACACGGCTTCCTATGGATAAAGGATTTAAGCCTATAGGGGTCTCCCAAAATATACTCGATGGTACGTGGGAGCACAAGTCTGTACTGGCACTTATCGTCTCAAAGTGGAGGAATCACCCAACCATCAGTGAGAACAATAGTTACCAGGCTTTGCGACGCCGGAATACGTCTCTAGCCTAGACCTCTAAATGTTGTGCGTTAAGTTCCAACGCGTTGTTAGATTCATTGAATTTATTTTAAGTTGATCTTGCTTATGAAGTTTGCGTTTCGGGTTCACCACGAGATGTAGATGTAATTCCTAAAATGCAATCTAAAGATGATAAACAAACTTTTTATCTCTTTTGTGCAATGAAAATCCTCCTAGCTACTAGGGAAAAGAAAGACAGAATCTTTTCACAAAGAGCAAAGAGCACACTGTAAATGCACTTTCCTAAATCAAGCCAAACAAACTGTCTATATGCAAATGCACATGCATGTATTTGTTTTCGACTTTCTTAGTATATGGATGCTAAAAAGAAAGTTGATGTACAAATTTGAATTTCTTTTCAAGCGACAAATATAAACAAGCTTCTTTTCGAAATCAAAAATAGAGACGATTATTACACCTTACGATTTTGAAATGAATACTTGTTTTTGACACTAGAAAATTACAGATTCAGACCAAAAGTAATAGTAATAGGATAATCGACCATCAACAGCAATCAAACTTTCTCCTACGATCGAAATAGACACTTGCGATAGATTCAAATCAAAGGACGATGGTACGACTATGCTACTTTTGCAAAGGAAAACTGTAAATGACTCAACAAACACACAAAAACATCTACAGTTCTTTTGTACAAAGGAGGCAGAATAACAGCAAGGAAAAGGAGTTTCAAACAGACATATACTGATCACAGGTAGCAAAATTCAGGAATATAACTGGAAAGGATGATCCACAGAAGCCACAACTGCACAGAGCTAGTCTGATCAACGCACTTGTAACACAGAGAATCTGAAATGCAGCGCAGGTTGTCCACTCGGGAAGTGCGTTGAAATTTAGAATCTCTGAACTGTACCTATTCTGGGCCAGAAACGAGACTTTGTTCGGGTTCCGGGTCACAGTTTAAAGTTTAGTTCTTGGTTCTTGGCCCAGTAAAAAGCAATCAGTAATGCAACAATCAGGGGTAGATCTAAGGAGGATCTAAGAGCTATCACAAGGGCAATAAAATGGTCTGTGAATCAGTTGTTTAAATCATAAATAGATCAAGTGGATGGATTGAAGCAGTAGTTATCTACTTTGCATTTGTTATGGAAAATGCAGTTCGAATGCTACTTGTAAGTTTATGAAACAAACAACAAAGAATGATACACAAAAAAACTAATTAGCTCCCCAGCGGAGTCGCCATTTTGTTACAGGGAAAAGTGTCTATTTAGAACTGCTCTATCCCACTAAGGTGTGATAGCTACCTTAGAAACAAACAGAGAAAAGCTACTTATGTTTTTCCTTTATGAATTATAGATAGAGAGTAATATAAAGACTAACCTCTGTCTTGCGCTAATCCTTTGATTCGATCCCTCTCTTCTTTGATAGTCTCCAGCTACCTGCTCCCTTGCACGCCCAACTTCACAAAGTACCTGTAAGATCACATAAGCATAGCACTATACAAAGACATGGATCTATATTCATAAACAATCTAGGATCAGATGTAAATTGACCATACAAATGTAACAAGCATCAATGATACAAAAGCATGGAGGAAAACTCAAATAGCTTTTATTGATAAACAGGAAAAGATCTAGGAGAAGTTACAACCAGTTGTTCTGACCCAGCATCAACCTCCTAGCAAAGAAGCCCCTCTTCACCTCAAACAAAGCTTAGATCACCCAACAATCTGAGGTTTGTCTCTAGAAACCAATAGCAATTCCTTACAATATGCAAAATTCCAGCCCCTAACCCCCTGGATCTCTAGGATGAGAGATCTATATATAGATATTTGCAAAGGTGTGAGTCAGCTCTGGGTTTTTGATTAGTATCTTCTCTCTGATAGTTCTTGATGCCACTTGGAGATCTCATTGATATCTTACTCATCCTTGGGCGATTCTAAGAGGCAAGTGTCCCAGGAGAAGTTTCTAGAAGATTCCATGATCATCCACCTCGCAAACTGTCTCTGCCACTTGTCTTTTCTCGTCCATCGCACCCCATAGAAGAGATTTTTGAAATGCAACGCACTTCCCATGTGTACAAGGTGCAATGCATCGCACTCTAGCCATGGAGCAAGTTCAATGATCCAGTTTTGACCAATTCTGAGTAGTTTTTCATGGAGAACTTCTGGGAGAAGCTGTAATCAGTTGACCTTGTTCTTTTAGGGGTTGGAACAACACCTTTAGGGACTTAGGAGCCCTTGGTTTATGGACATTTCATGCTTGGGGTTGTAGGGCCCATAAATGTCTATAACACCCCTCTCCCCCTCTCTCCCCTCACACATCTCTCTCTTTGTCCCTTTCCCTCCCCCTCCGCCCCTTTCCCTCTCTCCCTCTCCCTATCCTCCACCCTCTCCATGCATCCCTCGCCCTCTCTCTCTCTCTCTATCTCTCTCTCTCCTTGCTCCTCTTCTACTCTCACACCCCCTCTCCTTCTCCCACTCTCTCACCCTGCCTCTTTCTGTCCCTCTCCTCCTCCCCCTCTCCCCCCGTCTCCCTCTCCCCTTCTCTCTCCTACCCCGTCCCCCTCTCTCTCCCCACCTCCCTCTCTCTCTCCCTACACCTCTTCCTCTCTCTCCCTCTCCCCCTCCCTCTAACTCTCACTCTCCCTCTATCTCTCTCCGCCCCCTCTCACACCCTCTCCCACCCCTTTTCTATCTTGCCCCACTCCCACCCTCTCTCTCCCACCTTCCTTCTCCCTCTCTTTTATCTCCCTCTTTCTGTCTCTCTTTCTCCCCCTTTCCCTCTACCTCTCTTTCTCTCTCCCTCTCTCCCTGTCTCTCCTCTCCTTCCTCACTCCTCTCTCCCTCTCTCCCTCTCTCCTCCCTCCCTCCTCTCTCTCGCCCTCTCTCTTCCTCTAACTTCCTCTCCCTCCCAACTTCCCCCTCCCCCTCATTTATCATCTCCCAAGCCCTCTCCTCCTCACCATTTCTCTCCCCCTATCCCTTACCCTCTCTCTCTCTCCCCCTCTCTCTTTAATTATATCTACCACTCGCATTATCTCTCTCACGCACGTTATCCCTCTCTCCCTTCTCTCTCTCTCTCGCTTTATCGCTCACTCCCTCTTTCTCTCACTCTCCCTCACACTCTTTATCTCCCTTTCTCCCTATCGCTTTATCTGCTACCCCTCTCCCTCCCTCTTCATCTCCCCTCCTGCCCCTCCCCTTCCCCCTCTCCATCTCCCTCCCCCTCTCCCCCACTGTCTAACCTATGCTCCCTCTATCTCTCTCCCTCTCTCTCTGTCCCTCCCTCTTTGTCCCCCCTCTCTCTCATCCTCTCTTTTCCTCCCCCTCCCCTGACCTCCTCTCTCTCTCTCTCCCTCTTTCTCTTTGTCCCTTCCTCTCTGTCCCCCCTCTCTCTCTTCCTCACTTTCCCTCCCCCTCCCCTGAGCTCCTCTCTCTCTCTCTCCCCTCTCCCTCCCTCTCTTCTTTGTCTGTCTCTCCCTATCGCTTTATCCCCTACCCCTGCCCCTCCCTCTCCCCCACCCTCTCCATATCTCATCCTCACCACCCCTTTCCCCCTCTCCCTCTCCCTCTCCCTCTTCCCCTCCGTCTGTCTCATGCTCCCCCTATCTCTCTCCTTCTCTCTCTCTGCCCCCCCCCCCCTCTCTTCCTCTCTTTCCCGCCCCTTCCCTGACCTCCTCCCTCTCTCTCTCCCTGCTCCCTCCCTCTCTTCTTTTTCCATCTCTCTCCCACTCTCCCTTTCCCTCTCGTTCTCTCTCTCCCTCTCCCCCTCTTACCCCCCCCCCTCTCTCTTTATTTCCATCTACTTTTGTGTCCCTCTCCTTCCTTCCTACGATGTCTCACTATCTACCTCCCTCTCCATCTCCCCCTCCTTGTATCCCACCCTCTCCTCCTCTCCCTCCCCTTCCCCTTCTCTCTCCCTCTCCCCCTCTCTCCCTCCCTCCCTCTCTTCACCTCACCCTCTTGCTCTCTCACTCTCTCTCCTGACACTCTCTCCACCTCCCCATCTCCTCTCTCTGCCTCTTTCTCTCTCTCTCTCTCTCTCTCCCCCTCTTCATCCCACCTTCCCACTCCCTCTCCTTATCCTCCTCTCTCCCCCACCTATCTCTCTCTGTCTCCCTCCCATTATCTCACTCCTCTCTCTATTTCCCTCTCTTCCTGCTCCCTCTTCATCCTTCCCTCTCTCTCCCCCTAAAAACCTCTCTCTATCTCTCTCTATCTCTCTCTCTCTCTCTCCTACTATCCCCCTCCCTCTCCTCCTCTTCCTCCCCATCCCCTTTCCTCCCCTTGCCCCTCCCCCACTCTCACTCCCTATCACCCTCCCCCTCTCTTGCTCTCTCCCCCTCCTGATCTCACTCGCCTTCTTCCTCTAAACTAATCAGATAGGGCAGAGAGTCGCTCTTTTTGCAGTCCTTTTCAGACTCTTTAAATATGAAAATATCGATGAGTTTACCCACCTAGACTCATTAAACTAATCAGACGGGGAAAGTAGACAGTACAACTATATTCCATATTAGATAGCGTGGTTTGGCAGCAGTCGTTCCCTTGAACATGGCACTCCCTCAAATAAACCTTCCTTGTGACAGCCTCTCAATATGATTCCTACCATCCTATGAGTTTAGCTTATATACCCTGATGTTCTTGCATCTTTGTATCCTAACACTCTTTGGTGTTGATGAGTCTAGTGTTGTCTGGTTAAAACCATTTTCATGCCTTCTATTGTTCAAGGGTTAACCTTTTATTTCCTCCATTAACCCATCAAACATATTCTTTCATCATGCCCTCTATTGTTTAGACACAAATGCTCAAAAGATTGCTAAAAAACAAATCATTCTTGTCCCGTTTCGTGTTGATTGATGTAGGACATATTATTTCCTACCTTTCGACAAGTATCTTCCTATCGACTTCAACACTCTATCTAGGAAGAAAACCTAGAAACACATTCAGTGCCTTGGTACTTGTAGACATTAGTGGCAGGTTTCCTTGTGTTTGGTCAGACGTTCTCATTATTGGCTCCTGGTTAAGCGATTCTATGGGTGTTCGACGATAAAGACATCTTTCACACTCATTAGATTGTACTATGCATCTTGGAGACCATCACCATAATCGGTGGCCTTCCTTGCGTCTATTAACAGTCTCCATTATTGACTGGTAATTACATGTTCAATCTCAACACATATATTCACATGTATCGATCTATGTTGTTCAGTGAAGCGGAAATCAAGACCTTGGGTAGAGGCTTGCATCATGCAACCTTGTTTCCTCTCCCAAGTTGTCGATATTGTTTTTTGGAGACAGCTTATGAGGATGATTCTATTATGACACTGGATCAATATATCCCTCTACTTCCCTCTCCCTCTTCTCCCTCCATCTATCTCCCTCCCTTTCCCTCTCCCTCCCTCCCTTTCCCTCTCCCTCTCTACCTTCCCCTATCCCACCCTCTCCTCATCTCCCTCCCCCTCTCCCACTTTTTCTCTCACTCTATCTCCCCCTCTCCCTTTCTCTCTCCCCCATTCCCATTCGTTCTCACTCTCCCCCGCCACCTTTCTCTCTATCTTCCCCTCTACCTTCACCTCTACCCTAATCCCTCTCTTTATCCTCCTCTCTCCCCAACCTATCCCTCTCTCTCTCCCCCTCTCCCTCCCCCTCTCTTCTTTCACCCTCTCCCTCCATCCCTCTCTCTCTCCCTATCTCCCTCTCCCTGTTGCTCCCTCCTTCTCTCTCCCCCTAAACACCCCACTCTCTCTCTCTCTCTCCACCCCCCTCTCCGTCTCCCACTCCCCCTCTCTTACCCTATCCTCCTCTCCCTCCACCTCTCCTTCCCTCTCTCTCCCCTTCTCCCACTCTCCCCCCCCCATCCCTCTCTCTCTCTCTCTCTCCCCATCCCCCTCTCTTGCTCTCTCCCCCTCCTGCTCCTTCTCCCCCTCTCCCTATCCCCTTCTCTCCTCTCACCTATCTCTCTCTCTTCCCATCTCCCTCCCCCACTTCACCTCCCCCTCTCCCTATCCACCTCTCCCCCCAAACTCTCTCTTTCTACCTCCCCGTCTATCTTCCCCTCCCTACTCTCTCTCCCCCTCTCCCTCTCTCTCCCCCTCCCTCCCTTTCCCTCTCCATATCCATCTCTCTCTCTCTCCCCCCCTTCTTTTTCTCTCTCTCTCTCCCCCCTCCTCCCTCTCACTATCCTCTCTCCCCCTCTCTCTCCCTACCTTTCTCTTTCTCACTGTCTCTAGCTCCCCCCCTCTCTCTCCCTCTATACCTCCCCCTACCCTTCTCTCTATCTCCCCCCTCTGTTCCTCTCTCTCTCACTCCCCTTTCCCCTATATTCTATCACCCTCTTCCTCCACCCCTCTCTCTCTCCTCCTCCCCCTCCCTCCCCCTCTCCTTCTCCCTCTCTCTCTCCCTCTCTCTGTCTCTCTCCCTCTTCCTTTCCTCTCTCTCTCTCTCTCTCTCTCTCTCTCTCTCTCTCTCTCCCCCTATGCCTCCCCCACTCTCTTCCCCTCCCACTCTTGCTTGACCTCTCCCTCTG
The DNA here is from genome assembly GCA_031772625.1 of Pinus tabuliformis. NCBI lineage: Eukaryota > Viridiplantae > Streptophyta > Pinopsida > Pinales > Pinaceae > Pinus > Pinus tabuliformis. The sequence goes on along the minus strand of CM062820.1, from coordinate 1,087,390,911 downwards.
CCACTATCTCCCCCCTCTTTCTCTCACTCTCCTCCTCCACCTCTCTCCCTCACCCCCTCTCTCCCCACCTTATCTCTCTCCTTCTCCCTTTCCCTCCCCCTCTCCCCCTCCCCCTCTCTACCCCCACATATCTCTCTCTTTGTCCCTTTTCCTCCCCCTCTCCCCCTCTCCCTCTCCATATCCTCCACTCTCTCCACTCTCTCCCTCTCTCCCCCTCTCCATCTCTCCCCTCTCCATCTCTCCCTCTCTCCATCTCTCCCCCTCCCTCCCTCTCTCTCCCTCCCTCCCTCTCCCTCCCCCTCCCTCTCTCTCCCTCCCCCTCCCTCTCTCTCTCTCTCTCTCTCTCTCTCTCTCTCTCTCTCTCTCTCTCTCTCTCCCCCTCTCTCTCTCTCTCCCTCTCTCTCTCTCTCTCTCTCTCTCTCTCTCTCTCTCTCTCTCTCTCTGTAGTTTTTATTTTTGCATAAGCTTGGTTTGAAGGAATTCAAAGGACCTAGTAAAGCATTATTATCGGTAACTGATGCCCCGAGGAAAGAAACTGCAAACGCCTAGTAAGGAACCTGAAAGTTCTAGCATGACTCATGAAGAAGAGGAAGAAATGCTACATGATATATCAAAATTACAAGAACAAGTGCAACAAATGTCACGCTCACAAAAGCTAACAGATGCTAAGATAAAGGGCATGGAAGCTAAGATGGACGATTTGAAGACTGATTTGAAGACAGATTTGAAGAAAGACATGGCAAGTTTGAAGACAGATTTGAAGACAAACATGGCAGATTTGAAGACAAATTTGTCAAATTTTCTACAAGAGATACTTACTAATGGTGAAAAGGTTGTAAAGGAAACTCATGATGTGAACAAAAGTAATGTTAATCATGATTCCATAGATTGTAATATTGGATCGAAGACCCACCATATTCCAAAAATCGATATGAGGAAGTTTGATGGGAAGGATCCCGCCACATGGATATTACAGATGGAGCAGTACTTCGATCTCAATAATGTGCAAAACACACAAAAGGTACGTATGGCAACTTTATATTTGGAACCAAATCAATTTGTATGGTATCAATGGCTTTGCTCTCGTAAACAATTTATCACTTGGGCAATTTTTATGGAAGAATTGATAGCACATTATGAGGATACAAAAAGCAACACTTTTTTTAGCCAATTGATAAGTCTCAAACAAAAGGGTTCAATAATGGAGCACATTGAGGAGTTCCAAAAATTGAACATAAGGGTAAAAGATATTCCAGAGCAGCATAGGATTGATGTGTTCATAGGGTCTTTAAAGGATAATATCCAACATGATGTTCACCTTTGGGAACCTGATTCATTAGAGAAGGCATTCAGTTTAGCAAGAAAAATGGAAAGCAAAATTATGGCAACTAGGAAGCATACCATTCACAACTATAAAATGGAAGTGTTGTTGCCCATAGTCTTCCACAACCTATAAGGTTGACACCACAACAATTGGAAGAAAAAAGAGCAAAAGGGCTTTGTTACAATTGTGATAGCAAATACACAAAGGGTCATAATTGTGGTGAGAAGAAATTATTCTACATAGATTGTGAAGAGGAAGAAGAAAAGGAGCAAGAAAGGTCAAAAGAAGAAGATATACTCCAGGAACAAAGCCTAGATGAAGAACAAATAAATCCAACCATATCTTGTAATGCATTGGCAGGAATTACCACTCCTCAAACCATCAAGATAGAAGGACAAATCAAGAAGAAAAAGGTGATAATGTTGATTGATTCAGGAAGCACCCACAATTTTATTCATTGTAGGGTAGCAAAAGAATTGAATTGCTTCCTATATCCAGCACCAGAGTGTCAAGTGATGATTGCAAATGGAGGAACAATAAATTGCTCTAGAAAGTGCCATAATATCAAGCTATCCATGGGAGAATATGTATTGACTAGCCCAATGCTTTCCATTCCAATGGGAGGTGCTGATGTTGTACTAGGAGTCCAATGGCTACAATCCTTGGGTACAATAGCTTTTAATTTTCAAGAACCTTTCATGAAATTTTCTGTGGAAGGAAAGGAAGTTGAATTAAGGGGTATTGCAGGGAAACCAGGAAAGATAATCAGCTCTAATGGTATGACAAAGCTTCTAAAAAAGGAGCAAAGGGGTGTAATTGGTTGAAGGGAAAGTACCCCTAGAGTCCTTTGGGCTGAGACTCTACCAGACTGAAAATTGCTTATACAAAGAAACACTCACACACAGCCATCTTTTTTACTTTTAAGCAAATCCTAATGTTTTAGGGTACATACCTAAGGTCCTACGTCCGAGAAGACCGTTAGGGTGCAAACCCTTCTTGGAGTTCCCTTCTTCTTTCTCTGACCTGCAAGACAAACAAATCAAAGAAATCAACAGTACATGTATAGAAGTTTATGTATAAATCATCTTTATGCTATAAAGTTAGTTATAAATAATCTTTAAGTAACTACTTTCATAAGTATTCAACACAAGAATCTCATAAGCATAAAGAAAGATTATTCGGGAACAAAGACGTGTTTCTTTATATATAAAGGCAAATAAAGTACATATATCGGAAAGATATCACCTGAACACCTTCAGCAGGCTCCAAGCAAGCTTCCTCCCGGATTCGTTCCAGCCTCCAGCCTTCAACAAGAGCTCCTTCCAAGTCTTACTCAATGATGGTGTCAAGGATGAATGATCACCAATACACATGGAAACAAGGGTTTCCTATGCAAAATGGGGGAAGTGCAGGATGCACCAAGGACTTCAGACCTGGTCTAAGGGAAAAATCTCAGCATAATAATCTTGCTCTCCTTTCTCTCTCCCCTTGGCCTTCCCTTTGATGTCTTTTTATACCCTCTCCAAAGTAGTTTTTTAGTTAGGAGTTGGTTGGGAACAGTTGGGCCACGGGCACTAACAGGTGATCCAGCAGGTAAACCCGCGATCACCGCCCGAAAAAGAGGAAATTATATTTTTTTTAAGTGTTTTAATAGATACACGCGGGTTGGGTATGACAGACCCGCGTGTACACGCGTTTAACACAGGGCAAAGTCGCGTACAGGGAATAAAACACTGTTTTTTAAATTTTTGGACCAGGTCTGGAAGGAGGGGTTGCCCTAGGCCATAAGTGCAGCATCACAAACCATAAGAGTGAGATTTGGAGCTATCTGAAAATTGCTTATACAAAGAAACACTCACACACAGCCATCTTTTTTACTTTTAAGCAAATCCTAATGTTTTAGGGTACATACCTAAGGTCCTACGTCCGAGAAGACCGTTAGGGTGCAAACCCTTCTTGGAGTTCCCTTCTTCTTTCTCTGACCTGCAAGACAAACAAATCAAAGAAATCAACAGTACATGTATAGAAGTTTATGTATAAATCATCTTTATGCTATAAAGTTAGTTATAAATAATCTTTAAGTAACTACTTTCATAAGTATTCAACACAAGAATCTCATAAGCATAAAGAAAGATTATTCGGGAACAAAGACGTGTTTCTTTATATATAAAGGCAAATAAAGTACATATATCGGAAAGATATCACCTGAACACCTTCAGCAGGCTCCAAGCAAGCTTCCTCCCGGATTCGTTCCAGCCTCCAGCCTTCAACAAGAGCTCCTTCCAAGTCTTACTCAATGATGGTGTCAAGGATGAATGATCACCAATACACATGGAAACAAGGGTTTCCTATGCAAAATGGGGGAAGTGCAGGATGCACCAAGGACTTCAGACCTGGTCTAAGGGAAAAATCTCAGCATAATAATCTTGCTCTCCTTTCTCTCTCCCCTTGGCCTTCCCTTTGATGTCTTTTTATACCCTCTCCAAAGTAGTTTTTTAGTTAGGAGTTGGTTGGGAACAGTTGGGCCACGGGCACTAACAGGTGATCCAGCAGGTAAACCCGCGATCACCGCCCGAAAAAGAGGAAATTATATTTTTTTTAAGTGTTTTAATAGATACACGCGGGTTGGGTATGACAGACCCGCGTGTACACGCGTTTAACACAGGGCAAAGTCGCGTACAGGGAATAAAACACTGTTTTTTAAATTTTTGGACCAGGTCTGGAAGGAGGGGTTGCCCTAGGCCATAAGTGCAGCATCACAAACCATAAGAGTGAGATTTGGAGCTATAACAGATGCCCCCTAATGTATGAGGTCAGAAGGGGAACATGATGGCCGAAATACATTAAGTAAGTACAAGGAAAGGAACTCCGCCAAAAAACCGAGGAGGACTTCACCGGAATTCAGCCTGCCAAGCCACCGAAAGGAGATCAGAAAGAAACACTGTCTGAGGCGGGCATACCCATGCTCAGGAAAAGTAAAGCATGTCCGCATATCAAGTACAAGCGGATCCACTAAGTATACAAGTATAAATGACTGTAAAAATACATAATGGATCATCTGATCATAATGAGTAAGTACATGTCTGAATATCACATATAAAACTGTCAATGATGCTGAAAGATGCAACGGATCACTGAAATCAAAGACTGATCCCATAAGGTACCAACTGAACATGATGGAATAGGATGGTACTACACTGCAAACTCAGGTGCCAGCATATAGAATGTCGCCATGACTGACTGCAACATATAAGGTGGAATGGTATCAACTAGCAGCAACAGGAGCAACTGTCAAGTGAACCAATGAATGCTGATACAACCTGAGGTCTTCACCGACCGCCGTGGTACATTTCTACACCATGGGAATAAATGATCTGAAGTCGACCATGTGAGAAATCGTTTGATTACCGGTCATTGATGTATACCGTTAACAAACGCGAGACTACTCACCGATAATGATAATGAGCGTCAAGGTACCCAGTACAATCTAACAAGTGTGAATAAATGAGCTGAAGTCGAACACCTGTAAGAATCTATCAATCAGGAGACAATGATGGTTTCCCACTGTCGATAGCGAGGAATCTGCCACTAATGACTGCAAACCCCAAGGTACTGCCAAATGGACTCTAGATCTTTGCCCCAGAGCAATGAGTCGGAGTCGATAGGGAAAGATCCGCTAGAAGGAAGGCATTAAGGCATCCTCCATCAATCTAGCGCGAGTGTAACCCGTAGGCCAATAATGTGGAAGGAATCGGACGAAAAAGATGTAGTAACCCAACCGAAAGTACGTTTCCGGCGTACACAAGATGTGGCTAGCGCACGGCAGAAACCCTCTGAACCAACCAATAATGAAAGCTGACACAGAGGCGAGGTATCCACCAATAGGGTCAAATGGAAACCAAGGTACTGCACGAATCCCAATGTGTGATAATGTATGCTGATGTCGAACACAAGGGAAACCACCCAGTCAAAGACCCATGATACTGATCGATGCTGAGCACAAGGTGACCTATCAATAATGAAAATAGGGCCAGGGTGTGGTCTCTAGGTCTGCCCTCAGAGCAATGTGTCGTCGTCGATAAGGACAAGACCCGCCAGCAAGAAGTCAATGGGGACCTTCTCAAACCGGCACGAGTGAAGGACCAATATAACTGATGTGATGATAGACATGACACTGACAACCAGGGATGGCCGACTGAAAAATGAGTCAAGAGACACCGCAGAAAGGCCGACTCAGGCTAACTTCCCTTGAACAAAAGCACGACTCAATGTGACTATGTGGCAGCATATAATGAATCTGTATAAGTTCGTCATGCAGGAGGCACGAACGAACCCTCCATATGATTGGAAGAGATAACCAATCGGGGGAGAACTGACTCGATAACAAGGTTATGGCTTACCTAAGTCAAACTAAATCCCACCCATGCGGAGGAGACTTTGTTTTGAGTGCTTTGTTCAAGGGCGACACGACTGACTCTAGCTGCCAACAATAAATGGAAATAATGTCCCTGTTCCCGCTCTTTTTGGAATATTTAATTTTTTTTGTCTTTTTCTGATAAGCCGGAAAAAGAATAAAAGAATGCTATGGTACAGTGGAAAGAACGAGTGTCGGTGAAACAGATGCTCTAGTTCCTGGGAAAGGAACGTTCCTATGCTCAATGCAGGGAGGTGAAAAAACTGGTCAGTGACACTCAGAGGTATGTCCCTTCCACGGATCTGGGTATGTCAAGCTGCAGAGGTCAAGGGTATGCAAGGTTGATTTTTGCAGACGTCATGGTCAAAAGTGGGCTTAAACACGAGTCCAAGTGAAGCCGGCTATAGGCCAAAAGGTGCAAATGGTCAACATGCAATGCAGAAGTACAACTCAACACACATAGGAGCCTCTAGGGTATAAGGCCAGAACGAAGCGAAGAAGCAAGGAAGAATGAGTCTTCAACGCATAAGTCATGGCGGGACTACAGAGGACTCCCGAGCCTACTCAAAACGAAGCAGCATGGGCAACAAATGTCAGTGAGGTGCTAACTAGGATGCCCATGTAAAAGGATGGCTCTACCATCATGTCATGATTTAAAGAATCGGCGAGTGAAAATGGCTTGCGAACCATAACATGATGGGGTCGACCCTACGGCAGATGTATCGGTCAAATGGAGGCTAGTATGCATAATGCAACGGAAAAATGGTGTCCCTAACCTATATGCCAGTGAGAACACGATACCTGCCATGACGGGTCAGCAGTCATGGAACCGTCTCGAACCGTCGAAAAATGTCCAAAATGTCCTGAAAAACAACTCAATCTCGACATTCCAAGCTCCCAAGTTAAAAGTGACATGAAACCAAACAAAATAAAATTTTGAAAAAATTTTGCATTTTCAAAACTTATAAAAAGCAATTTTGAACTTACCATTTTCACCGTTTGACTTGGAGAGCAAATTGTGGAGCAAAAGGAGCAAACTTTCCCCGTGACTTATTCAACCGTTCAAACTTGCCGAAAACTTCCAGGTAAGCACTAAACTTGTCTTGCAATCAATTGTGATAGTTTTTAGGAAGTGTAATTAATGTTTCACCGTTAGATTTTTGCAAAAAATTTCTCTGCGGCGTACACGCGGGTTGGATGTATATAAATCGCGTATACGACGGCCCTACACGCGACTGTGTATAGGGTAAACCGCGTGTGCGCAGCGAAAAATTTTTATATAAAAAATTAATGGATGAAATTGATTTTTTCTTCCAGGATGACTCTCACATGGCGTGAAAGAGAGCACTCAGCTGTAGATAATGAAGTTATGGAGAATGATGAGGCATTAGATGCCTTACGGGGATGCGGATTGTTAAAATTCTTTAAGTTGCCGAATATGAAAGCAAATGTGCGTCTGCTCGAGAGACTTATTGATTACTGGGATGTCGAGGAAGAAGCTTTTATGATTGATCAAATGCCACTCAGGATAGAAGTGGAAGATATATATTTCATCACGGGCCTTTCCCGAAGGGGAGAGGTAGTCCACTCCCGGGGCAGGACCCGGAATAGTCTCAGTGTAGACGACTATGTACAACTTTACTGCCCAGGTCATCGGAAGGTCGGGAGTCAGATCTCGATCCCACACGTGGCGAGTTTGTCACTGCGGATAATCCTGTTCACCATAGCTCGAGTGAACGGGTCATCTTCGCTACATCAGGCATCACGAGTAAACATGAGCGTAGCAGTGGACTGTCTCACCACGGTGTTTGACTGGTGTACTCCCCTACTTGCCAACATGAAGGAGCAGCTTGCTTCTATCAGGAAGGGACAGACCAAGAACTTTGGGTATGGGACCATTTTATGCACATTTTTCTTCGAGAAGGTTCCTGCACTCCGTCCCAGGGTAGCAGTTCCCATCAGCAGTCCACGTGATCCACGTATGGGCCGGTGGGCTGACTTGATGAAACGTCTGGGGGGTGGGGAAGTGCCCAGGAATGCATTCGACGACGACTTTTTTGCTTGGTGGGAGCAACAGATCATCGCCATAGACGACTACCCCTATGCTGGACTGGATTTCCGAGGAGATCCTGACCTAGTACTGCCACCAGATGCAGCATGGGGCGAGATCGGTAAGATTTTTTGATTTTTATGATTTTATAATTTTTAGGATTTTTCAAGCATAATGATGAACTTTGAAAGATATATTTTTTGATGAGATTCAAATGACTGATATGATGATCATGTTTCAGACATTGGGCCTGTGCGACCAGATGGATTCCCACGGCACGGACGGCGTGGCCGAGGAGCCGAAGAGGCGGCTGCGGATGCGGAAAGGACCCTCGCCAACGTCCAGCGACACTTGGCGAGATTGAGCTATCAAGTACCAATGGCCGAGATAGAGGACCTTCCTCCAGATATGCAGCGTCATGTGGTTGGGATGCCACGTGACTGGGTTCGCGTTTTTCGGCGCGTGGCCAATGCTATAGTTAGTTATTTAGCTGCTCATCCAGAGCCGAGGCATTAGATATGCCTGACATGATTATGGGCATTTGAGTCCCAATTTTGTATATTTTTGGACACACATATGTACACTCGAGACGCTTTGTGATATATATATATATACAGTTTGACTTTTTGATGCATGATTTTATGATGATGAATGATTGATATGCCAGTCTAATGCTTGATTAGCGATAGAATCAGCTAACCAATTTTGAGATCTTGGAATGTGCAAATAATTAATGTAAATAAATGATCTTTGCAACAACCTCACCCTTAAATATTGGCGATATAATGATGGATCTCTAACCCGATAAATGTTATTTAACTGAGACACTATCAATTGAGAATCAAGATACACTACCAACGAGTCGATCCCGTAAGAGATTGCCTCGGATAATAAATTGATAACAGCTGTATACTCGGCCATATTGTTTGAAGCAGGACCGATACACACGCCTCTCGATGTCATCAACTGACCAGATGGGTAATAAAGTACCCAAGCTGCGGAAGCAAGATTCCGAGTGTGCCGACTAGCACCATCGGCGAATCCAAAATAAACCAAATCATCCATCAACACCTGCCAAAGCAGACCAAAAGTGCTGATATCAGAAAAACGCTCGATAAGATATGTACAAATATACATAAAATACAAAGAAGCCATTGCCTGGTAAAACTAAGCAAAATACTTCTTTAAATAGAGCCCATTTCGGGGCTCCGCCAGCTTGTTTCCTTCGAAATCAATTAACTCATACGATCCTTTTTCTAAGACTCGTTTGATAATGAAAGGACCGTACCACATAGGCTTGAATTTGCCTGCCCCCAAGGCGTCCTTATCTTGGTCATAGACCAAGACAAGGTCACCTTCAGAAAAAACACGAGGTCTGACAGACTTATCATACTGAGTTTTGACCCTTTTCTTATGGGCCTCATTCGTCGTGGCAGCATCTCGACGCTGCTCATCGAGATGTTCCAGATGAACTAGGCGCTCCTCGAGACTCGAAGTCTCAGGAAGAAGCTCGACAGCCAATTTCAGAGATGGAATTTCACATTCGATCGGAAAGATAGATTCCACCCCGTAAACTAACTGAAAAGGAGTAAAACCAGTAGCCGTTTTAACGGAGGTTCGGTATGCCCAAAGAGCCGGATACAACATAATGTGCCAATTGGACCGATTTTTATCGATTGTCCGTTGGAGTATCGTCTTAAGAGTTTTATTGACCGCCTCGACCTGTCCATTGGCCTGAGGATAGTAAGGAGACGAATGCTCTTGACGGAAACCTAATTTAAAAGCCAATTCGGACATTAGCTGATTTTGGAAATGACTGCCATGGTCAGTGACAATCTCTCTTGGGATACCGAATCTTGAGATAACTTGATTGAAAAGAAACAAAGCTGCCGTGTCACTGTCGTTCTTATAAGTAGGCATGGCTTCAGCCCACTTCGTGAAGTAGTCTACAGCCACGATAATGTACTTGTGATTTGCCGCTGAAGGCGGATTACAAGTCGTAAAATCAATACCCCACTTCGTAAAGGGACCGACGGTGACAACGGGAAAAAGGGGAGCTGGATGCGCGCGCATCTTGCGAGTAAAAATTTGACACGGGTGACAGCGTTTTACCGCTTCCACACAGTCCTTAAAGAGTGAAGGCCAAAAGTAGCCGGCACGTAAGATGCGCTGGGCTGTAGCAAGCCCGGATAGATGACCACCACAAGCTCCACTGTGGCAATCATTAAGAACAGACTCTGCTTCCTCTAAGGTTAAACAACGTCGAAGAATTGAATCAACCCCTCGACGGTATAAAGTGTCACCAATGATAACATAGTTTTTAGCCAGGTGACGTAACTTGCGACGTTCATCCTTGGAGGAAGTAGAGGGAAACTTCGAAGTCTGGAGATAAACAATGATATCTCCATACCAAGGGTCTTGTGAAGAGATGAGGAATATATGTTCGTCGGGTAAACTTTCCTCATAAACAACATCCTCTCCACAAGGAAGCTCAGAAATTAGCTCCGCGAAGACCATAGATTTCTTAGACTTGGCGGACAAGAACTCGAGGTCGAATTCTTGTAAAATGACTATCCATCTATTATATTTGCCCCCAATCACTCGCCTACTGAGGACAAATTGGAATGGATTGACCGCCGCTAAGACAAAAGTTTTGCGTAGCAAAATGTAATGACGGAGCCTCTGGACAGCATGGACTGCTGCCAAGGCCAACTTCTCAACAGGAGAATAGCGGAGTTCAGGGCCTATCAAGCCTCGGCTCAAATAATAAACCACGTGCTCGACAAGAGCATCGTCTTCCTGAACTAGAACCATACCAATGGTAGATTCTGCGGCAGCGAGATATAAAAGGAAGTCTCTACCGTAATCCGGTGGACTCAAAAGCGGGGCAGAGACTAATGCCTTTTTCAAAGCATCGAACGACCGCTGCGCAAAGTCGTCCCACAGGAATGGAACTCCTTTCCGTAGCAAACGCATGAACCCTTTAGTGATCTCGGCATAGTTTGCTATAAACCTTCTTAAGAAATTGGCCTTCCCTTGAAGACTTTGAAGTTGACGAATTGAAGACGGGGGAGGCAACTGAACTATTGCCTCAACCTTGAAGGGATCAACCCGTATCCCTTCATTGGAAACTATAAACCCTAACAACCGACCTGATGTAACCGCGAAAACGCACTTATTAGGATTCAACCGGATTTTGTAAAAACGACATCGCTCAAAGACTAATCGAAGATGACTAGGATGATCAGTTCTCTTTCGAGAACGAGCAGCGAGATCATCTAAGTATGCCTCGATGATATGTTTGATGTCGTGGAAAGCGTAAGACATGGCCCGCTGGAAGGTGGCTCCAGCATTTTTAAGACCGAAGGGCATCTTTCGATATGCAAAGGTACCCCAGGGACATATGAAGGCAGTCTTATGCTGATCCTCAGGACGGATAGAGATTTGATTATAACCTGAGAAACCATCCATAAAGGAGAAAATCGCATTACCCGCACACTCGTCAATAATTTGATCAATAAATGGCGTGGGGTAATTGTCTTTTGGACAAGCCTTGTTTAAGTCCCTAAAATCGATGCATACGCGGATTGTTCCTTGCTTTTTGTCCACAGGGACTGGATTCGAAACCCAATCCGTAAGAGGAACAGGGTATATAAAACTCGCCCTTAGCAGCTTCTCAACCTCAGCTTTGATAGCCGCTGCTTTCCTAGGGTTAACCGGCCGAAGCCTTTGACGAATCGGTTTTGCGTTTTCGTACGTCTTGATCTCATGTTGGACTATAGAAGGATCAATGCCGGGCATTTCCTCATAAGACCAAGCAAATACATCACGATATTCCTTGAATAGGTCGGTGTAAATTTGAATTTCTTCAGGGGAACACTCACTTCCGATGAAGATATTCTCGATGATGTTAGGATTTTTAGAGATGTTTATAGGTATCGTTTTTGAGATTACCGACATATTACCTTCAGCGCGTGTGTGTGTTGGAGCCAAAGGGTTCGATACCGTACAAACATCACTACCAACGAGCTCGGAGAATCTAGATTCTACTTCCTGCAATGGAGGAAGAAAATATGAGCGATGGTGTAAGTCTTCCCAAGGTCGATCTATACCCATCATAATTTCGAGGATTGCTTCTTCAGAAGGTAGAACCGAATCTAAGCAGTCCAAGGCAGAGTTAGAATCAAAGCTCCAAGCGGGGGCCACATGACCATCTAGCTCCTCTTCGGAAAAGGGAGTAGAATGGTTATCTGCAGAGTCTACGATAGCCTGATATCTAAGCTCAGCTGCAGATATAGGAAACGCCATTCCATTAACTTGTCCTTCAACTAATGTGGTCGTAGGTGAAGGCAAGGTCCAAGGGTCGGAAAAATGATGAGTTCGGAAGAACCCCTCTCGAGAAGATTCCTTGGATGATGAAATAGCATTGATTCTTGCAAAAGGAGAGGGAAGATCAAACGTACCCATCAATGAGGAATACATCCCTACTCCTAAATTCTCAGTCGGCGGGCGAGGGTTATCCACCAAAGGAACAGTAGAGTCGGAGGTTGCTTGAGGATCGATTGGAGCATAGTCCAATTGATCAACCTTAACGATTTTCCCCTCATGAGGAAAGCAAATGACACGAAACAAAGTCGAAACAACGGCTTCCATCTCGTACACCCAGTTCCTTCCTAATAGGAGATTATAGTCTAGGTTAGCATCTACGACTTCAACTTCGATATTAACGACCTTCCCTCCAACACATATAGGAAAGGCCGGGATAATCCCATGCGGCTTGTGAGAATGGCCATCAAATGCAGTTAAGACGGTTGGTGAAGGAACAGCCGAAGGTGAACCGATAGCCTTCCAACAAGACATGGACATGACGCATGTGGAAGCTCCTTCATCTATAACGGTGCGAAAAATATTGATTTTCCGGTATGTTGACTTTACTTGGAAAGCCATATGATGAGGGAGTCTCTTTTTGACATTTGACATGTCAAAAGAGAGCACTAGAGAGTTAGCTGAATCGACTGCTCCAATGGCGGAAAGTAAAGCACTTCTCTGAGACGGACACGACTGGAGAACTTCCAAAGCGGACATAGCACATGGGCTTTGAGCCAAATCCTCCACAATGGAGTAATTTTGAGCAGCTCTAGCATTGGGGTTAATTGTCGCGCGTTTGGCGGAACCTTTCGGTATCCTAGGTACAGTCTCAACAGGAGGTCGCTCAATATGAAGGTCATTACTTCCGGGAACCGTTTTATCCTTAGATGTTTCGGCTTCACCATAATCACGTGACCGAGTAGTCACGTTAACGTTTGAACCCATCATAAAAACATTTGATGCTTTTTCCCCTTCCTGGTTGCCCCCAGAGGAGGTCCCAGGATTCGAATTCGCGCCAGCAAGAAGTTGCTGCCCTTGGGGAAACGGGTTAGTCAACACAGCTTGCGAACTAGAAGTCCCTTGCTGTGCTAACAAGCGCTGAGCGTCTTCGATTTTAGGGCAAAGATGAGTTAGATGGTCTCCACTGCATAACTTGCAAGGAAACTTGACTTTCTTTCTCGACTCACCCTTACCACCACCAGCGTTGTTGCCGGATTTATTTGCATCGGGCTTCCCATCCGAGTTCTTCTTTTTACCACGTCCTTTCTTTTTCCCATCGGAATTTTGATTTCCTTTGGGGTTATTGGATTGGACGGCGTTAATGGAAGAATTTTGGGAAGCAGGAGGACTAGACATTGTGACTTGGTTGTTAGGAGCAGTTTGTAATGACAACTGCTGCAATTGATTTAGCAAGTTCACTGTAGTTGAGTCTACAGACCCCACGATACCATCCGCATGCGGACCTGGCTTTGGCTTAGCTAAATCAACCTTAGATCCAGGAGCATCTGGCAAGTACTTTTGGAGGATCCCAGACTGAGAGTAGATCAGTTCTAACTGCTGGGCCCTGAAAATGGCTTGCTCCTCAGAATAGACCCCAGACATGGAGACATCCTTGGAGATCTCAGGTTGCAAAGACTTCAAAAACCACTCTAGACGGTACTCCGGAGGGATTTCGGCTTTAATGAGCCTTTTTCTCCGTCTCCATTCCTGTATGTGATCAGAAATGTGGGTTGCCTTATCTTGACGAAAGGTAGCCAGAAGTTCAGTTCCGGCATCATAGCGGACAGGCAACTGAAAGTGATTCAAGAAGATATTAGCTAAGTCTGCGAACGATGTAAAGCTGCCCCCTGGCAACTCTATGTACCATTTAGCCGCATTACCAGTCAAGGTGCGCTGAAAAAGTCTCAACCTAACCGAATCTTCGATGAGGGAGTTAGATGAGCACCACAAATGGAATGTGGTTACATGATCGCCCGGATCTTCACCACTCTTCCCTTCGAATTTTGGGATGTCCGAAGGGAGTTTGGTTGGGACCGGAGGCCAGGCTGGATTGTATCTGATAGGGTCGTTCGTTAGCTTAGTGAGATCTGGCAAGTTTAACGTTGCCAGAAATGGAAGCCTAGGAGGACCTAGGGGATTCCACCCAGACTGGGCAGAACTCCCCAAGTTCTGAAAAGATTGTCCTGGGATTTGAGAGGCACCAGGCTGCCCCAAGTGACCAGTAGAACCAGCTGAACCAAAGGGCAAGCCTTGTGGTCCAGCAAAATTCGGAGTTTGACCAACTCCTGCCGTATAAGCTCCATAGCTTGCAAAGTTTCCTCCTATAGAATTGTAAGGAGTCGATAACCCCTGATATGGGTTCCAAGCCGAAGCGAGGGGAGGAATACTTTGAAACATGCTAACCGTGGAATACGGCCTACTTCCTTGTTGACCGATGAATGGATTCGCAGTTCCTGCGTTACTAGCCCCAGGGTTATTCCAACCTTGGAAAGGATTGCTGCTTTGTCCTATTGAAGAAAAAGGCATGGATCCTACCGTTGGGTTGGAATGTGGAATATGACCACTTCCAAAAGGAAAACCCTGAAATGAAGCCGATCCGCCCATCATGGACGTAGCGGCATTGAACGGAACTGACGGAATACCCTGTGATTGGGTGCCAAAAAGGAAGGAACCAGTACTAAAAGCATTGGTTTGGGCATTTCCACTCGTGGACGGAATGGAGGTAGACCCAACCAAAGATGTGCTAGCAAACGATCCGAACAAGGAAGCGGAGGGGATGGAAATGGTTCCTCCCCCTTGCACCGATGTTGGGGTTTGCATAGTCGCAGCACTTGTGGAAGCCATGCTTCCAGTAGTGATCATAAATGGTAAGCGCGTAGCGTAACCTGGACTCGCTGGTCTATATAATGGAGGCCCAACGTATTGCAATACGTCTGGGTAACTAGATGGTAGTGGAGAATTTGGAATCACTAATGATTCTGAAAGTTCTTCTACCTCTACGTTATCCTCCGCTTGAAAGCGAACTTGAGAAAAGACTGGAGCGTCCCTCTCTTGTTCAAAAGTACCAGGCCTTGCTTGGCCGCTAATATCCCCGAGAGGAGGATCAATCCCCGATGCGTCAGCCGGCGTGGGACGAACCCCACCGGTAGTATTCCCTCTGCGCCTTCTAGGAGAAGGCTCTAAACTAGGTGGCGAGAGACCACGAAGTCTTCGAGACCGTCTAGGAGACCGGTCAGCCACTTTGAATTTTTTGTTATGATCTTATCTAAAGACTCAAAAAATTAAAAGCTAGGCCAACTAGGAGCACAGAGCACACACTAAAAAGTTCCTAAAGATACAGCCAGTCAAACAACTTTCAAGTATTTCCGCTCCGGGTGATTGAGACCGGACACCAAAATACGAGAAAGTGAATCAAAGGGCCTTCCGAGGATAGTCTGGGATGATGAGGGCCCAGTCCTATCAGCGAAGGTATCAGAGGAAGTTACGCTGACCTCCTAACAACAGTCTGCGCCGGTGCAAGCCCCCAAGCTTCGCAAGGGTGCCCTCCGGAAGTACTGTCGAGAGTGATACAACGTCGACCTCAGGTGCCACGGGATTCCCCTCCGCAGCCACCTATGCAGATCCCTAGGAAAGGCAACTATGGGTACCAACTCGTCGCAGAAGCCAGGCGGAACAGTCGTGAGGTAAGTTCGGACAAGTAGGAGAGGGGGTATCTCTCTTCCCTGTCTTCACAGACCCTCGTGCTTAACTCCCAGATCCGGAGTCTTCCTGGTCTCCCTAACGCTATTGGATTTACTCTCTTTAATCAGACTCTTATGTTTGACGTTTTGTGTGGCCTTGGAGAGTTAACTCTCCACTCGCCTAATCCAAGGCCCTAAAATCCTAAACTTGTTGGTGTAATAACTAAAACAAAAAGTTCTAGTGGATTTTAATTAAGCGCTTGATTTTATTAGGCTGTTCTTTAAGTCAAAGGTAATGTAGGTGAAACTTGTGGTGTTTTATGGACGCAAAAGAAATTAATAAAACCTAGCTACATGCACATGCACTTTTGTTTTCGATGAATAGCAATTTCTATGAGGTTCAGAAGGCACTTGTAATATAAACAAAAATTTTCCTTTTTCTTT
Source organism: Pinus tabuliformis (assembly GCA_031772625.1). NCBI lineage: Eukaryota > Viridiplantae > Streptophyta > Pinopsida > Pinales > Pinaceae > Pinus > Pinus tabuliformis. The sequence goes on along the minus strand of CM062820.1, from coordinate 1,087,374,631 downwards.
TCAGACTCCACACTCACAAAAACTAACAAAACTAAATATGCCTAAAAAGAGATGCAAATCTTTTCCTAATGCAAGAACTAAATGTGGATGCACAATTCAAAGACTACTCTAAATTCAAAGAAGGAAAGTTGCTGCTTTACCAAATTTTGTCTTGCCACTAAAATGCTTAGATAGAAGATGATTTGTTACTAATCATTTCGTCCAAACAATAAAAACAAGTTTTAAGATAAAAAACAAAGCACTTTCACTTCGCAAAAAAGGAAATCAGATGAGAAGCAAGTTTAAGAAAGCGAAACTCAAAAGCTTTCAAAAGATTTTCTTTCAATCAAACCAAAAAGTCTTTTTCAAAGGAAAAACTCTCAAAAATACTGACACCAATGATTGATAAACAAACAACCAAACACTTTTGTGAATTGACACCAATGAAATGATGAGAACTCAACAAAAATAAAATGTGTTCGAAGTCGCTTTTGACAATCAAAAGCAGCAATGAAAGTCCAAGAAATCAAAAGACAAGTTTCAAGGAAATGGTAACAAACAACTTTCCCGAAACGAAGGAGCAAATGGTCATAAAAATGATTTCGTTAAGCAAACACAAATGTCATGAAAACAAAATGGACACAAAGATTTTAAGACAATCTTCCCACTCTGCCGAAACAGAGCAATCAAGATTCTTAAACAGAAACCTTGTGTGTCAAAAATCAATGACGCTTGCAATCAACGAAAAACAAGACTAGCACTCCTAGAGAGAGTTCGAAACAAGATGCCCCCTGTTAAACAGAGAACTGTCACTGGAAATTGACTGCTTTAAAATGACCCAAACCACCAGATAGACATTCAGCCAAAAGAAAAATTATAAATCTTGAAAATTATGTGATATACGCGCCTGCAATTATTTGCAGAATGCGTGTACACGCGACTGTAACTAAGGAAACCTGCGTATACGCGGGTTTACTTAGTGCAACTTGCGTATATACGCTTCTGTAATCCAGAAAAAGTGCGTATATGAAGTGTTTCAAGAAAAATAAAAAACACAAACTGAAAAACTGGAACAGCTTGGAGTTCAAGAAAATATCAAACAGTCAGAACCAACAAACAGAGGCACTGAGCCTAGATTGGCTTGAGGACTACCCAAACTAGGAACAACAAGAATGTTGTCCCCAGCGGAGTCGCCAATTCTGGTTGAAGGGAAAGTACCCCTAGAGTCCTTTGGGCTGAGACTCTACCAGACTGAAAATTGCTTATACAAAGAAACACTCACACACAGCCATCTTTTTTACTTTTAAGCAAATCCTAATGTTTTAGGGTACATACCTAAGGTCCTACGTCCGAGAAGACCGTTAGGGTGCAAACCCTTCTTGGAGTTCCCTTCTTCTTTCTCTGACCTGCAAGACAAACAAATCAAAGAAATCAACAGTACATGTATAGAAGTTTATGTATAAATCATCTTTATGCTATAAAGTTAGTTATAAATAATCTTTAAGTAACTACTTTCATAAGTATTCAACACAAGAATCTCATAAGCATAAAGAAATATTATTCGGGAACAAAGACGTGTTTCTTTATATATAAAGGCAAATAAAGTACATATATCGGAAAGATATCACCTGAACACCTTCAGCAGGCTCCAAGCAAGCTTCCTCCCGGATTCGTTCCAGCCTCCAGCCTTCAACAAGAGCTCCTTCCAAGTCTTACTCAATGATGGTGTCAAGGATGAATGATCACCAATACACATGGAAACAAGGGTTTCCTATGCAAAATGGGGGAAGTGCAGGATGCACCAAGGACTTCAGACCTGGTCTAAGGGAAAAATCTCAGCATAATAATCTTGCTCTCCTTTCTCTCTCCCCTTGGCCTTCCCTTTGATGTCTTTTTATACCCTCTCCAAAGTAGTTTTTTAGTTAGGAGTTGGTTGGGAACAGTTGGGCCACGGGCACTAACAGGTGATCCAGCAGGTAAACCCGCGATCACCGCCCGAAAAAGAGGAAATTATATTTTTTTTAAGTGTTTTAATAGATACACGCGGGTTGGGTATGACAGACCCGCGTGTACACGCGTTTAACACAGGGCAAAGTCGCGTACAGGGAATAAAACACTGTTTTTTAAATTTTTGGACCAGGTCTGGAAGGAGGGGTTGCCCTAGGCCATAAGTGCAGCATCACAAACCATAAGAGTGAGATTTGGAGCTATAACAGTAATTGCACAATTATGTTCGCTAGATGTTTCCACATTAGAATCATCTATTTATCCAGATCTCCAAAAAGTCCTGGACAATCATTCCAAGGTATTTGAGACTCCCAAAGGTCTCCCACCAATGCGTGATCATGATCATGCTATTCATCTGATTCCAGGAAGTGTTCCTCCAAACATCAGGCCGTACAGATATCCCTATGTCCAAAAAAGTGAAATTGAACGTATGGTTGCAGAAATGCTAGAGGCTGGTATAATTCAACCGAGTCAAAGTTCTTTCTCTGCTCCAGTAGTATTGGTGCACAAGAAGGATGGATCATGGCGCATGTGTCTGGATTATAGGGAGCTCAACAAGCTTACTATTAAAGATAAGCTCCCCATTCCTGTCATTGATGAATTACTAGATGAATTGCATGGATCAATTTACTTCACCAAGTTGGATCTTCGTTCAGGATATCATCAAATCAGAATGAAGATTGAAGACATTCCGAAAACGGCATTTAGAACTCATGAGGGTCATTATGAATTTTTGGTCATGCCTTTTGGCCTTACCAATGCACCTTCAACATTTCAAGGTTTGATGAATTCAATTTTCAAACCATTCCTTAGAAAATTTGTGTTAGTATTTTTTGATGATATACTTATCTACAGCAAGTCTTGGAAGGATCATGTTGAACATGTCGACAAGGTGCTACAACTATTGGAAGAGAAACAATTATATGCCAAAAGATCCAAATGTTTCTTTGGAGTCTGTTACACTAAAAAATGTCACCATGACTACTTACAGTTAGTATGGCTCAAATCAACAGTCATGCTACCCTCTTAGGCAAGTCTTATGCCTCTGCTATCCATCTCAAACTCAAAGAAGAGAGAAAGTCTTGTAAAAAATGTGTTTATCTCTGGGGTCGCAGGTTCTCTCTAGCCTTACCTGCGGGGACGCTCACCATGTTCACAAAAGTTGCGTCCATGGACGCTCTGTATGTTAAGGGACAGGTGCGTCCTTCTGTAAAAGGCAAAATGCGCGAGTTTCATCTTAAAAAAGTTACTTGTGGTTACTTCTAGAACCTTCTAGAGGTCGGTTTGATGAAATGGATGCGCCTCCAGTTGGTTCATGTATCTCTATTAAGGGGGAACTTATCCCATCAATAAGGGAGCTATCCCACCCAAAGAGGGGGATTATCCCATTGATGGTGGACCTGAATAACCTCTTTACAGCACTATAAATAAAGACATTGAGCCAGAGGGAGGAGAGGTTGGAGCTATACATTTTCTTTGGGTAAATGCTGCAGGAATTAGGACTCCCATTTAGAACCTTGTGAGGAGAGATTGTCTTTGCTTGATTCTACTTGGAAGTGGGTGAGCTTTGTCAAAGTAGAGGAAAACCCTTGATGGACCCTGGGAGGAACTTGCACAACACCAAGGCCAGGTTGTAAGAGTTTCTTTGTTTCGTTATTAATACAAACTGGTTTATTTTTCTCAATAGCTTGTGTTAATGAGTTATTTCATGTGTTCCTTGGTCTGCATGTTGAATATATGTTTTATTATATGAAATGCAAGTGCTTGGTAATTGTTTGATTGTTTGTGGTTGCAGGAATTGACTTGAAGGAGGAGCTCATCCGGATCGGCAAGGACGGACTACAACAACCGCGTTTTGGAATAAGGTAAGCCTAAACACTTGTAGTTTTCATGTTTTAAAAGGTATATTTAGAGAAAGATCACTCCATTTTGTCTTGTTTGTCGCTAGAGAGTTTAGACTCCTAGGGAGGTCAGTTGTGTCCGCACAAACGACTTTTTCCGCCACGACAAATTGGCGACTCCACTGGGGAATCCATTAATGTGAAAGTCTTTTCCTTTGTGTGAACTTTGCTCTGAGAAAATCATTTTTATTTTCTGGTTTTTGACTGTGAGAATTAGTATTTGGGTGGCTTAGCTTTAGATTTAGTTAGATTTGGTTTTTCTTAACTTTTCCAGAAGGACGCACCCTCTGAGTACTGCACAGTGCGTCTTTGGACGCGCTGTTGCCGTTTGCACAGAGCGGGCCCGCGCCTGTTCTAATGGGTTGCCTGCGTCTTCCTGTAAAAATTTAGGAAAACTCCATTTTTGCTTTAATTGCTTTTAGATTTTGTTTTTTCTTAGTGTTTTCTGCCCAGATCCTTTAGTACCCTGTCAAAAATTTTCACCTGAACTTGTTTCATTAGCATTCCTGCTTTTAGCTTTCATCAATTGGGTGTTTTGAGTCTCTTTTTTGAGAAATTCTTAATTTGATTTCCTTTGGTCATTACTTGGAGGTTTCTCTCAGTCTTTTCACAATTTTGCATCTTTTTGCTTTTGTTTTTGCAAAAAAATTGTGTATGAGTGTTAATCGCCTTTGAGTGTTTTTATGTTTTGATCTTTGGAACTCTCACCCAATTTTCTCGACTTGCACTTGATTGGTTCTTAGATTACATTAGAATCATCTTGTGTTTGAGAATTCTCTTGCATAGATCACATTTGCATAATTAGAGTTCTCAGTTTCAGAATATGAATGAAAAATGTGCATAGATTACATTTGCATACTTTTCATGTGAATTGTGCATAGATTACAATTGCATAGTTTACATTCTAAAAAATCAATCGTAGATTTAGATCAGCTTTCTTTGATTTGAATTTACACAAAAATAAAAATAAAAATTGGTTTGGAATTGATTTGCATTAGTTTTTCTTGATGAAATTAGTGCATTAGAGAATTTGTTAAATTTTCTCTTAATGATCAATTTTTTGCATTGTTGGAAGTGAATGGAAACTCTCTCCTTACTCTAGTTAGGATTCATCGAATTGAAAGGATTGCATTATCATATTCGATTGCATTCAGTTGAGTCGGGTCATAACACCATTGGTTTCATCTCCATTTACCCATTTGAGTAATAACAGCCTTAATAACACAGCGCTTAATTAAAATTCATCTAGTAATTTTTACATTTCTAGGGCTCTGAAACACCAACATAGCTTAGGCTAGGGTCTTGGAGTAGGTGAGTACTTAACTCTCCAAGACTACAAAACCAAACAGATAGTTTATCTTGAGTAGAATAAATCCAATTGTTTCAATTGCACTCTGGGAAAGCTCCTCTTAAAGGAGAAGCACGAGCTCGTGTCCGAACCAGTGAGGGGATCATTCCCCCCTCGTTGGGAACGACGCCAGACAGTACGTATTACAAACGGTAAACCTCGGATTAACCATTGTCGAGGAGCCAGGGGTCACTTATCGGTAAACCTTGGATTGTTGTCAAGGAGCCGGTAAGGGGATTGAGCTTGCTACTCTGCCCTTGCGTGCTGTCGGAGTTTAGACTGTTCCCCCAGGTGTATTTGTTACTGTTGGTGACCTTAGTGACCATAATCTTTAGGGTTCTACCGAGGTGACGGTGGAGGGAAGGTCCCACTGTACCTGGAGCAGACGTCGGTTATACTCACTTGGATTTTTCGGGGGGTTCACTTCACTTCGAGACGGTTAAAGTGGAGGAACTTGTGCCGGTCTATTCATTAAGCAGGTTATCGGGGTAACTGTTCCACCCGCCATTTCTGTACTGAATTCTGCGAGGTTGGGCTTCATCACCAACTAGTGTTTTCGGTCCGGAGAGCTTACTGTTTGTGTGTGGTTTGACTCCTAGATTTGATAGCGCGTGTTAATTTGTTTGTTTTTACTTTTAGAGACCATAGGTGTGAATTGTGAATTTTAGTTGTTAAGTGTGAATTGTGAATTGTTAATTTTAGTTTTAAATTGTTAATAAAATTCACTGAAGTTGAATATAATGGCAAATGTTCCGGAATTTATCAACCTAGGAACCCCTCCTAATGAGAATCCTAGTACTTTTCCTTACTTTGGAAATGTTGGTCCTCCTTATATGGCTACTTTGTCATTACCTGGATTTACAATAGGTTTACCGATATGGTTATTTTCAACTTCGTTGGCCCAAAATACTCCAATTGTTCCATCTCAACCGGATGCTTCACCTCAACAGAGTTCACCATCTCAACATCACCAACCTTCTGTTGACCCTTTACCTTCTTCGCCTAATCTTTCTTCCTCCATTTCTTCCTCTTCGCCTGGTAAAAGCCTTGATGTTAGTAACCAGGAGGCTAAGAAGAAGAAGAAAGGGAAGAAGAAGAAGAAGAAGAAGAAGCAAGATAAGAAAGAAGTCAACCAACCAACCATGGCTGTAAGTGTTAGTTGTGTTGAGGAAAATTCCGACATGCATCGTAAACCCAAATACCCTTGCAGGCTTTGTAAGGGTGACCACTTCCTTGTCAATTGTCCTGGTATTCCAAAGGTCTTGGAAGTATGGTCAGAAAAATCTCATCAACTTTCCATTGATCCATCAACCAGTGATAGTCAGGTTCCTGGGAAAAAGGGTAAAGTTAGGTTTCCTTGTAAGTTATGCAAAGGGAGTCATCAAACTCACATTTGCCCTCACATGGATGAAGCCTCAACATTGTTGGAAAAACTTACTGTTCCACAGCAAGAATTTCCAACTGGTTACCGTAAACTTTCTCCCAACCTACCGTCAACTGACGGAGTGATTGATTTAAATTCAAGTACGGTCGATCACACTCTTCCATTGGAGAGTGAAACTCACGTCACTCAGGTTGATGATCCGTTAGTTGATCAAGTGGTCGATTCAATTTCACATTCGGTCGATCACACTTTCCCTTTGGAGAGTGAACTTCATACCGCTCAGGTTCTTCTTGTTACATCAGATTCTTCTACGCTAGGGGGCATTTCACCTGTTTCTACAGAACCCCCTCCAAGCACTGAGGTCTTTTCCTTTGATTGGAATAGACTGACAGAACCTCGTCTTCCTTCCTCCATCCCTTTCCAAATCATTGTCAAGGCTGGTGGTAGGGACATTCATCGTACTCAGGTAGATGAAGGTGCTTCTGTTAGTATTTTATCCTCAACTGTTTGGAAAGCTTTGGGTTCCCCTCAGCTTGCGCCTATTACACAGAATCTGAAAGCTTTTAACAGAACCATTAGTGAACCTTTAGGGATCCTTCCTAAGTTTTCTATTACCTTGGAAGGTAAAACTGTCTGTATTGATCTTATGGTAGTTCGAGGTCCCTTGGATTTCAATTTACTCCTTGGGCGAGACTATGTTTATGCAATGAAAGCTGTCGTATCGACACTCTTTCGCGTGATGTCTTTCCCTCACAATGGCAGTATTGTGACTGTAGACCAGCTTTCGTTCCCTAGTCTTGTTTCAACTACCAATAATATCACACCCCTAAATGTTCCTGATTCTAAAGTGGTATCTACCCTGCCACGGGTTAATTATGTGGCAACCAGTCCCATGTTTTCAGTTACCGATGTAAGTGAGCCTCTCACTGTTGATTTAGATCCGGTAATTGACATGGAAAACTCTATGGGATTACTTGAACATGATGTTCTTATCCCTTTTGAGTCCCTTGACATGTGTTCCTTCCAGAGAACTGTTCTTCCTTCTGATGAAGACCTCTTGGAAGCCATGATCAAGGTGTGTCCATTGACATGTCTTTCCTCCAGTTGGAAGCCATGATCAATGTTACGAGGATAGTTTTTTCCTGTATCAACCTCGTTAAAAAATGAAACAGGCTAGCGTGAGGATAGTTTCTTCTAGTCTCAACCTCATTAAAAAATGAAACTGGAAGTCATGAGCATAGTTTCTTGTCTTGTGTCAAGCTCATTAAAAAATGAAACAAGGAGTTCCGAGGAAAGTTCCTTTTACTGTGTCAACCTCGTTAAAAAATGAATCAGTTAGTTCGAGGATAGTTCCTTGTCTTGTGTCAACCTCGTTAAAACAATGAAACAAGGATAGGTTATATAGGAAAGTAGGATTAGAGAGGAAATTTCCTTTTACTGTGTCAACCTCGTTAAAAAATGAATCAGTGAATCGAGGAAAGTTCCTTTTACTGTGTCGACCTCGTTAAAAAATGAATCAGTGTGTTCGAGGAAAGTTCCTTTTACTGTGTCGACCTCGTTATAAAATGAATCAGTGTGTACGAGGAAAGTTCCTTTTACTGTGTCAACCTCGTTAAAAAATGAATCAGTGTGTGCGAGGATAGTTTTGTTCCTGTGTCAACCTCGTTAAAAAATGAAATAGGCTAGCGAGGATAGTTCCTTTTATTGTGTCAACCTCGTTAAAAAATGAATTAGTGAGTGTGAGGATAGTTTCTTCTAGTCTCAACCTCATTAAAAAATGAAACTGGAAGTCATGAGCATAGTTCCTTGTCTTGTGTCAAGCTCATTAAAAAATGAAACAAGGAGTTGTGAGGAAAGTTCCTCTTACTGTGTCAACCTCGTTAAAAAATGAATCAGTGTGCATGAGGATAATTTTTTCCTGTATCAACCTCGTTAAAAAATGAAATAGGCTAGCATGAGGACAGTTCTTTTACTGAGTCAACCTCATTAAAAAATGAATCAGCTAGATTTTAGGATATGTAGGTAGATTGTAGAAAGTAGGGTTTTGAGGACAGTTCCTTTTACTGAGTCAACCTCATTAAAAAATGAATCAGGTTTGAGGATAGTTCCTGTTACTGAGTCAACCTCGTTAAAAAATGAATCAGGTATGAGGATAGTTCTTTTCTTGTGTCAACCTCTTTAAAAATGAAACAACTCCCTTTTCAAGTTAAATATTGAAAGTAAACCTTCATTTCATCCAGCCGGTTGAATGCAATGAAGCCTGGGGGGCATGTACCTCATTTCGCATCATTATGCTGGGGGCATGCGAACTTTTTGAGCATAGTTCCTTGTCTTGTGTCAAGCTCGTTAAAAAATGAAACAAGGGTAGGTTAAGTAGGTAGATTGTAGAGAGTAGTCATGAGCATAGTTCTTTTTCTTGTGTCAAGCTCGTTAAAAAATGAAACAAGGATTTTAGAGCATAGTTCCTTGTCTTGTGTCAAGCTCATTAAAAAATGAATCAAAGTTTTTAGAGCACAGTTCCTTGTCTTGTGTCAAGCTCGTTAAAAAATGAATCAAGGATTTTTAGAGTATAGTTTTTGTTAGGTAGATTGTAGAGAGTAGTTATGAGCATAGTTCCTTGTCTTGTGTCAAGCTCACTAAAAAATGAAACAACTCCCACAATTCTTTCCAAGATCTTGAAAGTAAAGCTTCATTCCATCCACCTCATTGAATGCAATGAAGCTTGGGGGGCATGTACCTTGGTTTGCATCTTTATGCTGGGGGCATGTGAACTTATAACAAGCATAGTTTTTCGTTTCAAGCTTGCATAAACATGAAACTGAATCCGAGCATAGTTCTTTTCCTGTGTCAAGCTCGTTAAAAAATGAAACAAATCCTCCTCTAATTGAGTCGAGGGTTTGACTAGACCTCATAGATGTTAGGTTGTACGTTTAGGTTAGTTATTTCAGTTTTTGCATAATTTTCTTACAGTTTTAGGTCGAGTCTTTCAAATGATCTCGTTCATGAACCTTCATTTCACCCAACTGGTTGAATGAAATGAAGCTGGGGGGCATGCGCTCTAGCAATCATGCTTAGGGGGTATCAAGCACAGTTTTCTCTCTGTTTCGAGCTTGTGAAAAAATGAAACTACTCAGAAGCATAGTTTTTCTTTGTTTCAAGCTTTTGTAAAAATGAAACCTATCTCGAGTCAATTTCAATTATTTTCAAGACTCGTTAAACTCATGAAAATACCGAGATTATTTTGCTATCTTTCATTCTCGTAAAACAAATGAAAAATGTCGAGTTCTTTCCGTCTTTTCCTACTCGTAAATTAAATTGAAAGTCGGCCATATGAGTACATTTTTTATCATTTTTTCGAACTCATTAAAACTTACGAAAAAGTGAAAACCATGAGTACATTTTTATCCCTTTTTCGAACTCGTTAAAACTTACGAAAAAGTGAAACCTTAGAGTCATCTTTTAAGCCCTTTTCTGACTCCTAAAACATGAAAATATTGCCGAGCGCTTCTTTTACACTCGTTAAAACGGAATTAAAAGACGGTCCCCTTATAGCTATTTTCTGACCGTAAAAACAGGAAAAGATTGCCGGGTTTTTGTCGTTTCAAACCCGATACGGAAATAAAACGACGTGTCCTTAATCGCTTTTTACTTTTCAGATCAGAGACACTAATCATGAAAGTACTCCTTGGTCGCGAGATCAAGCGGTTCTCTCAGGTATTATTTTATACTTTTTCGGACTTGGGGACACAAATTTACGAAAAAGTTCACCTTGGAGTCTTCTTTAGTTTTTTCAGACTCTCTAAAAATGAAAAACGCCGAGTTTCTCCTATACTGGACTCGTTAAAATTTCACAGTAAAGGACCTGTTCAATTAAAAACAGGAACGAACCACTCCTTCCTAGGGTTCGAATCAAAACTAGGTTGGACTCATCCAAAGGATGAGCTTATAATCAAGCATATGTTATCCTCCTCAAGCTTGTTAAAAAATAAAGAGGTACTTGCCAGAAATGGTGGGGGAAAAAGAGAGAAGAATGAGCCTATTTGTTATCTTTTGTCTCAGAAGAAACTTTATTACCACTCTTGAGCACGACACTTTTCATTCACCTGGGTTGGGAAATCTTTTACCTCACAGTTGATCAAACCACTTTGAAAGCCTTCAGCCGGGTTCCGGGGATTAACTTTGAGTCATTCATCACCAAGCCATCTGTCGTGTCGTTATGTGTTCAAGAGGTCTGCAAGCAAAACTTTCATCTGCAAAATACTTGTCATCCATTTGACCATCCCTGAGTCAGTCCTTACAGCAACATTTCTTCAACTTGAACAATGATTTCGTGTTGTGGGCTTGCCTGCAACGGGTCGCTTTCTATCGACATCAGCACATTATCTAGAGAGATGACTTAGAGATCGTCAGTACCTTGAAGTCTGCATGCATCAATGGCAGGTTTCTCGCCTTTGACGTCAGTTTACATCATTAACTTTCGATCAAAGGATTCCGTGAAGTGTTCGACATCAAAACATCTATTCACATTTCACGGGTTGTGCTTGGTACTTTGAGAACCATTGACATTACTGGTGGTCTCTCTCATGCTTGTTAACAGTTTACATCATCGACTGGTAATCAAGTGGTTTCTAACATGTTCGACATCAAATCATTTAATCACATGGCTAGAATCGTACCAATTCGGGAAGTAGAAGTGAAGACCCTGGATCTAGTTTCTACCATCCAAGCTGCGAGGAGTTTTGTATTCATTATCTATGTAGACTAATCATAAACAGATGGCTGCATCCATACTGTGTCTACAAAAGTCTATAAAAATGATGTACCGCAAGATCATTCCTGTATCAGAGTAGTTAGTCCATTAGTTAAAGTTTTGAATCTGAGTATGGGAATGCCTACCTCAGTGATGATATAATCTTATACATGTATTTTGTGTTGAAAATTGCAGGTTCCAACCAGGTCATCCATAAGACAATCCTTGAAATGATAAAGCGCTTCACCCTTCCTAGAATTACAAAACCCTAATCTATTCCAGGCTTCGCACTTTAGGGGGCAATCTGTTACACTAAAAAATGTCACCATGACTACTTACAATTAGTATGGCTCAAATCAACAGTCATGCTACCCTCTTAGGCAAGTCTTATGCCTCTGCTATCCATCTCAAACTCAAAGAAGAGAGAAAGTCTTGTAAAAAATGTGTTTATCTCTGGGGTCGCAGGTTCTCTCTAGCCTTACCTGCGGGGACGCTCACCATGTTCACAAAAGTTGCGTCCATGGACGCTCTGTATGTTAAGGGACAGGTGCGTCCTTCTGTAAAAGGCAAAATGCGCGAGTTTCATCTTAAAAAAGTTACTTGTGGTTACTTCTAGAACCTTCTAGAGGTCGGTTTGATGAAATGGATGCGCCTCCAGTTGGTTCATGTATCTCTATTAAGGGGGAACTTATCCCATCAATAAGGGAGCTATCCCACCCAAAGAGGGGGATTATCCCATTGATGGTGGACCTGAATAACCTCTTTACAGCACTATAAATAAAGACATTGAGCCAGAGGGAGGAGAGGTTGGAGCTATACATTTTCTTTGGGTAAATGCTGCAGGAATTAGGACTCCCATTTAGAACCTTGTGAGGAGAGATTGTCTTTGCTTGATTCTACTTGGAAGTGGGTGAGCTTTGTCAAAGTAGAGGAAAACCCTTGATGGACCCTGGGAGGAACTTGCACAACACCAAGGCCAGGTTGTAAGAGTTTCTTTGTTTCGTTATTAATACAAACTGGTTTATTTTTCTCAATAGCTTGTGTTAATGAGTTATTTCATGTGTTCCTTGGTCTGCATGTTGAATATATGTTTTATTATATGAAATGCAAGTGCTTGGTAATTGTTTGATTGTTTGTGGTTGCAGGAATTGACTTGAAGGAGGAGCTCATCCGGATCGGCAAGGACGGACTACAACAACCGCGTTTTGGAATAAGGTAAGCCTAAACACTTGTAGTTTTCATGTTTTAAAAGGTATATTTAGAGAAAGATCACTCCATTTTGTCTTGTTTGTCGCTAGAGAGTTTAGACTCCTAGGGAGGTCAGTTGTGTCCGCACAAACGACTTTTTCCGCCACGACAGAGTCCAGGAGGTGGAATATTTGGGTCATATTGTATCTCATGAAGGAGTTAAGGTAGACCCTACCAAAATTAAAGCCATTAAGGAATGGAAAATCCCCACATCCATAAAGCATTTGCGCGGATTTCTTGGGTTGACAGGGTATTATCAAAAGTTTGTTAAGGATTATGGGAGAATAGCAGCACCTCTAACGACATTATTGAAGAAAGATGCATTTTCATGGACTCCGGAAGCAACAAAGGCCTTTGAATATCTTAAAGATGCAATGTGCCAAGCACCGGTCTTAGCTACACCGGACTTCACAAAAACCTTTACTGTGGAATGTGATGCTTCAGGAAATGGAATTGGTGTTGTTCTAATGCAAGATGAAAGACCCATTGCTTTTGAAAGTCGTCCAATCAAGGGAAAGTTTCTAAGCAAAGCTATTTATGAGAAGGAAATGTTGGCAATACTCCATGCACTTAAGAAATGGCGACCCTACCTAATGGGAAGACACTTCAAGGTAAAAACAGATCATGATAGCCTTAAATACTTTTTAGAACAAAGATTATCCTCTGAAGAGCAACAAAAGTGGGTCACAAAGATGTTGGGTTATGACTTTGAAATCATCTACAAAAAAGGGAAGCAAAATGTGGTGGCAGATGCACTCTCAAGGAAGGATGAGGATGTGGAAGCATTGTTGTGCGCTATTTCTATCATCCAACCAGATTGGATAAATGAAGAAAGGGAGGAATGGAAGAATGACGAAGAAGTGTGGGGACTTATTCGAAAGCTACAACAAGATTCCAGTACGTTTGATACATTTAGCTGGAAAAATGATTCGTTATGGTACAAAGATCGCTTATACCTCTGTAATAATTCCCAGCTAAAACAAAAGATTCTTATGGAATTGCACACTCTCCCTTAGGAGGGCACTCAGGATTTTTAAAAACTTACCACAGGGTTAAGAAGGAATTTTTTTGGGATGGCCTTAAATCAGATATTCAAAAGTTTGTGGCAGAATGTTTGGTTTGCCAACAAAATAAAGTTGAAACAATTAGGACACCGGGTCTATTACAACCTTTACCCATTCCAAGCCAACGTTGGGAGGAGGTATCAATGGATTTTATCACAGGTTTACCCAAGTCTGAGGGAAAGAGTGTCATCATGGTGGTAGTTGACAGACTTACCAAGTATGCACACTTTTGTGCATTATCACATCCATTTAAAGCCAGTGCAGTTTCTACTGCATTTATGGAAACAATTCAAAAGCTACATGGAAACCCAAAGATTATTGTAAGTGACAGAGATCCCATTTTCACTGGAAATTTTTAAACATAATTATTTTCTTGTCTTGGTACTCAGTTAGCTCATAGCTCATCTTATCATCCTCAATCTGATGGGCAAACTGAGATAGTAAACAAATGTTTGGAAGGATATCTTCGTTGCTTTGTATCTGATAAACAGACACAATGGGTCAAATGGTTGCCTCTGGCTGAATGGTGGTATAACACTTCCTTTCATACAACAACAAAAATGACCCCATTTATGGCACTTTATGGGTATCAACCACCATCCATCACATCATATTTAAGAGAAAATTCTAAGGTTCAGGCAGTGGAACATCACATCGAACATCAACAACAAGTCCTCCAACTCTTAAAGGATAACCTTGTGTTGGCACAGAATAGAATGAAACAACAGGCAGATCAGCATCGCAGTGAAAGAAGTTTTGATGTAGGTGATTGGGTATTCCTACGGCTACAACCATATAAGAAAATGTCCCTCAAGCAAGCTAAGAAGGATAATAAATTATCACCAAAGTATTATGGTCCGTACAAGGTGTTGCAAAAGATTGGTACTATGGCATACAAATTGGAGCTTCCTGCAGCTTCTCGATTACACCCAGTTTTCCATGTTTCATGCTTAAAGAAGGTTATAGGCGACAAGCTCCCAGTTCAAAAAATATTGCCAGAAGTTGACGAAGAAGGAAAAATTATACTGGAACCGGAAGCAGTTATAGAAACAAGAACTCGACAGCTACGAAATCGATCAATTTCAGAGTACCTTATCAAGTGGAAGAACTTATCCGTTGAAGATTCCACATGGGAGGATCAGAATTTTATGTAGAAGTATCCTGAACTACTTAGGCTTTGAGGACAACACTTTTTTGAAGGAGAGGGGCATGTTGGGTCCCTATAATACTAGTGATTACCCCATTACTATTGTAGTTATACCCCTTATTTATATTGATGTACCCATGTAGCGCCCATATTGTTACTATTGTGCCACATAGAAGCCCACTATTGTTATTGTTGTGCCCTACAATATTATTGTTATGTAGGCTTTGATTGTATTGGGACCATTTAGACTCCTATATATAGAAAGGAGGTATTTTCATTTGTATCATCCAAGAATTGTTCATTTATGTAATCTAAAGGAGGTTGCCCCCTCAAAGAGGCTGAATTCTAAGGCGTGGATCTCTCTTTTCTATCTTTTTGTGAGTTGGTTTCATAACACTCCCCCCATCCCTCCCTCTCTCTCCCTTCCCCTCTCTCTCCTTATCCTCCTCTCTCCCTAACCTATCTCTCTCTCTTCCTCCTAGTGTCTGTCTCTATCTCTCTCTCCCCCTTTTCCTCCCTCTCTCTCCCTCCCTCCGTCCCTCTCTCTCCCTGTCACTCCCTCCTCTCTCTCCCTAAACACCCCCCTCTCTCTCTCCCCATCCCTCTCCCTCTCCCACTCCCTCTCTGCCACACTCTCCTACCCTCTCCTCCTCCCCCTCCCCATCCCCTTCCCTCTCTCTCTCTATCGTATCTTTCTCTATCCCCCTCCTGATCCCGCTCCCCCTCTCCCCTTCTCTCCTCTCACCTATCTCTCTCTCTTCCCATCTCCCTCCCCCACTTCACCTCTCCCTATCAACCTCTCCTCCCCAACTCTCTCTCTTTGCCTCCCCCCACCTGTCTATCTTCCCCTCCCCACTCTCTCTCCCCCTTCTCCCCCCTCTCTTTGTACCTCTCTACCCCTCTCCATCTCTCTCCCCCTCTCTCCCTCTCCCTCTCCTTATCCCTCTCTCTCTCTCACTCTCTCTCTCTCCCTGCCTCTCCCTCTTTCTTTGTCTCTCTCTATCCCCCCTCCTCTCTCTCACTATCCTCTCTCACCCTCTCCCCCTCCTCTCTCTGCCCTGCTCTCTCCCCCTCTCGCTCTCGCTCCTCATCTCCCACTCAACTTATCCCACTCCTTCCCCTCCCCCCCCTCTCTCTATCTCCCTCCTCTGTTCCTCTCTCTCCCACTCCCCCTCCCCCTCTATTATATCACCCTCTTCCTCCACCGCTCTCTCTCTCCCCCTCCCACTCTCTCCCCCTCTCCTTCTCCCTCTCTCTCTCTCTCTTCCTCTCCCTATTCCTCTCCCTCTTACTCTCCCTCTTCCTCTCCCTCATTCCTTCCTCCTCCCCATCTCTCACCCCCCCCTCTCTTTCCTATGCGCTATCTCTACCTCCCCCTCTCCCCCTTCGCCTCCCCCACTCTCTTCCCCTCTCACTCTCACTTGACCTTTTCCTCTGCCACTCTCTCCCCCTCTTTCACTCACTCTCCTCCTCCCCCTCTCTCCCCCACTTATCTCTCTCTTTCTCCCTTTCCCTCCCCCTCTCCCCCTCCCCCTCTCTCCCTCTCCCTATCCTCCACTCTCTCCCCTTATCTCTCTCTCTCTCTCTCTCTCTCTCTCTCTCTCCTCTTCTCTTCCTCTACCCCTCCCTCTCCCCTTACTCCTCTCCCTCTCTCACTCTCTCCCCCCGCCTCTTTCTCTCCCTATCCTCCTCCCCCTCTCTCTTCCCTCTCCCCTTCTCTCTCCCACCCCATCCCTCTCTCTCCCCACCTCCCTCTTTCTCTCCCTCTCCCCCTCTCTCTATATTTCTCTCTCTCCCCCTCCCTCCAACTTTCACTCTCCTTCTCTCTCTGCCCCCTCTTCCACCCTCTCCCACCCCTTTTCTATCTCGCCCCACTCCAACCCTCTCTCTCCCACCCTCCTTCCCCCTCTCTTTTATCTACGTCTCTTTCTCTCTCCCTCTCCCCCTCTCCCTCCCCCTCTCCCTCTCTCTCCTTCTCTCCCTCTCCTCCCTCCCTCCTCTCTCCCTCTCTCGGCCTCCCTTTCCCTCTCGCTCCCTCTCCCCCTTCTAACTCCGCGCTCTCTCTCTCCATCTACTTCCGTGTCCCTCTCCTCCCTTCCTACACTCTCTCGATATTTACCTCCCTCTCCCTCTCCCCTACCCTGTATCCCACCCTCTCCTCCTCTCCCTCTCCGTCTCTCCTCCTCCCCCTCCTCCTCTCCCTCTCTCCCCCTCCCCTTCCCCCTCTCCATCTCCCTCTCCCTTTCCTTCTCTATCTCTCCCATGCTCCCTCTGTCTCTCTCCCTCTCTCCCCCCCCCTTCTCTCCTCCTCCTCTCTTTCCCTCCCCCTCCCCTGGTGTCCTCTCTGTTGGGTTGTGTTATATTCTTTCCATGACTAGCTCACGTAGTTAAACAGGGGGTTAGAGGGGGGTGGAGAACCCCCTTCCTTGCGCCGATTGTGTAGCGAGTAGGCAGGGGGGGCGTCATAGGGGGTTTGAGGTGTACCCGTAAACCCACATTATGGGGTCTGACGTAGCACCCTAGAAAATTTTGGTTTTGGACCCTATGTTAGGTTGCCTGGACACACCTATGGTTTTGTGCATGATTTTTGCACATGTTTTTTGGACACGATGGTTTTTCAGCCGATGGTTGATCTAATAATCACCCTATGAGTGACCTTAGTTAAAGATTTAATAAATGAAGGTATTATAGACTCATATGTGTTGTGGGGGAAAGTATCCAACTCGGAATGACCCTAACCCACTCTAAGGGTGACAGTTCCTTAGCAACAGCTGAAAGCAAAGCTATCTAAAGTTTCTTCTTTATGACATGCAAGAGATAGAAGGAAGAGATCCACTTACCGATGTCTTGCGCAAATGGTCGATCCAATCTCCTTTGTTTGCCGCTTGCTCCCAGATCCAAGTCTTTTCACGGGCCCAGCTACACGAGATCCTGCAAATAAGACAAGAAAAGGAAACTACAAGAGGCATGCATTCATAATCGATTCAAGGATTAGCATAAATCAAAGACGCAAGTAAGACAATACACCATTGAAACACATGCGAATAGAAGAACCTCAAATGCTTTATTAATATATGGAAGTAAGGTTCAGGCGGTGATACAACCATGAGAGGTCCAATCCAGCATCGCCTTCTCGACGGAGAGAAATCTCTTCTTCACCTCCCTCAAGCAATCACCCAATACTCACAACTGTAAACCAACAGCAATTCTTTGCACAAAATTCCGGCCTCCTGATCCCATGGGATGAGATCCTTATATAGAGTTTTGGAGTGAAGATAAGTCAGCTTGATGTGTGACTTGTTGTCCTCTTCAACTCCAGTTGTTCTTCAGTTCTTCACTTGGAGTTCCTGCCTTCCACTCGGAGTTTTAGAAGCTCTTAACTCATCATCAGGCGAATCTTACGATCAAGTGTCTTTCTGGAAGCTTCCTGGGCACTGGCACATTGGGAAAAAGATTCCTCCACATGTCAAAGTACGCCCAGCGCAGGTAGCCTTTTTTGCACTCGCAATGCAGCGCAGGTAGCCTTTGTTGCACTTGCTATGCAACGCAGGTAGCCTTTGGAGCAGCTGCTTTGATCCAAAATTGACCTGTTTTTGAGTGTTTTTCAGTGGAGAACTGATTTGCAGAGCTGTGGTTTGCTGACCTTGTTCCTCTAAGGGTAAGAACAACATGTTTAGGGACTTTGGATCCCTTGGATTATTGACATTTCATGCTCCATGCTGTAAGGCACAAAAATGTCTATAACAGTTGCCCCCTAAAGTATGAGGTCGTTTATCGGGTGAAATGCTTTATTAGGAGGATCCGAAGTTCATTCAATCGCCGGGAGGTGACCTGTAACAAAATACAATACAATACATTATCTTTTCATACTTTCTTTTCATGATCTAGCTGATGCGGGCATTTCCCATGATCAGCTTTATAAATACATTTGCCGTACATAAACAGATGATCGTCTGATAAGAGACAGATAATTCTCTGCTTTTAATTATCATCCTTTTAGTAGGATGCTCATCTGCTGCACATGTCTATGTTTTTATCTCCTAAATATATATCGCAGCCCGGATGGATGAAACTAGATCCGGGGTCTTCAAACTTGTCCGATCTTCACTTTAGTACAAGTCGATCCATGTGAGAATTTCTTGAAGTCGAACATGGAAAGACATCGCTTGATTACCAGTCAATAATGTAAACTGTTAACAAGCGCGAGAGGAATCACCGATAATGATGATGACCCTCAAGGTACTGCAGCACAATTCACGTGGTGTGAATATAGGATCTGACGTCGAACACCACGCAAAGTCTCCTGGTCGAAGGTCATTAATGTATACCTATCGCCGGGAGTGAGAAACTTGCCATTGAGGCATGCAAGCTTCAAAGTACTGAGGGGGTGTCCCTAGATCAACTTCTTGGATAATGAGCTGATGTCGACAAGAAGTGATCCGTCAAAGGAGGGCCTTAATGAATCCCACATCAGTGACACGGAACAGAGCTAGTGATGATGGTGAAAACGATCTGTGAAATATGATTCATGGTGGCGGTCATGGAAGGATGAAAGATGATGTACGGTAGTGGATGGGACCCGGTTGACACTTTCTGAATGACATCTCTTGAACATATAACGACACTGATGTGATGGATCGGTAGCATTACCCCATGTATGGATGGTATGGCGAGACCATGGTGAAGGGACCGGTGAATGATAATAACCCAACCCGATATTTACGGAGGCAAAAGTGTCATGTTCAAGAGCGACTTGCTACCATTAAGCTTTGAGGTTCTCCCAATTTTTCCCCAGTCATTTCTGACCAGTACCTCTTTATTTTTGTCAAGCTTGACGAGGATAACATATGCTTGTTCTATAACCTGCCCTTCGAGCAAGCCCATCGCTATGTTTTAACGAGCTTAACGATAGGGAAACTCGTTCTCGTCTAAAGACAAGTTTGTCGCTATCTAATATTTTTAACGAGCCTAGCGACAAAGACAACTCGGTCCTTTTCATTTTTAGAGAGTCTGAAAAGGGTACATAAAGTAGACTCCAGGGGTCCTTTTTCGTCATCTAATCCCTTAAGTCCGAAAAAGTATAAAATAATACAGAAGGGATGAATGTTCGATATCTTTATCGAGCCAAACTAGACAAGCGCTCGATCTTTTTGTGCACTAATCCCTCAGGTCCAAAAAGATTAAAATCTAGAGGAGGGATAGCTCTTCCGGTCCTTTTAACGAGCTGGAAGGCCAAAACTCGGCAAACTTTTCATTTTTTACGAGTCAGTGAAAAGAGCTCAAAGAAGACTCGTATTTTGAGGAACGAGTGATAAACTAGGATAGCAGCAGATTCCAGGTACAGGTTGGAATTTTCCAATCACGGCAGTATTACAAGGATGGCTAAGTGGGATCACTCTTCGTAGCTATTCCTCAAAATAGGTAAACAATCAAGTGGATGTGAATGATCGGCCAAATGAAAAGTGGAGGTGACGGTACACAAACATGACCAAGGCTTTTATGGCTGATGAATTTACGGTCTCAAATGGTTATTTACCGGTTCATTTTTTCTGAATGAGCTTGAACACTGGGGGAAACCTGCTCACAAGCTTATGTTTATTTTTTTACGAGCATGAATTTCCGCATCAAAAATGCTTGGATCTTGCGTTTATTTTTTAACGAGCATGAACTTTGCCAAAAATGCTCGTTTTTTACCAGTCATAAAGTAGTAAGGTCTCATGGAAGATTCCTATTTTTTAAGGAGCTTCATCTTCCTACGCTTTGCTCCATATCCTCTCTTCATGCAAGCTGGGTATCGGCCTATCCTACGGGTTAGAGGGGTTAGTCCTACCTAAAACTAAAAAGCCGCCCGCGCTTGCATTCCAAGAGGTTTGCATGCCCCCAGGTGTAAGTCTAATTTCAAGGCTGCCCCTACTTTTTCCGTCAAAAACCCTTGTTTTCAACAGGTGAGGCTTACCTCTTTCAGGTTACCCAAAGATTGTTCTGCTAATTCTTTCAAACATAAACTTTCTTCGGCGATGTCTATCATTAGGATACACAAAGATGGTTACAATTTGTTGCAGCAATTGAATCCCTTTCTTTGGAGGCTGCCCCTACTTATCCTCTAAAACATTTGTTTTAATGGGTGAGGCTTGCCTTTTATCCAAAGATGGTTACTACTTGCTGCTGCAAACGGATCCCCTTCTTTGGCAGAGCCTACTTATTTAGGCAAAGGTGAGTAACGGGCCCCCGTCCTCCCACATAACTTTAACAAAAGAATCTTTTTCCAGAACAACCCCATTCCTAACAACCCCTTCTTCCGCATGAGAGCTCTTCTCGGCTCTTCTGTTTTACGAAGAAGAAGGAGGGGACGGGGTACGGACTAGTCATATTCTCCCGCGGAAATTCTACTCTACACCCAAGGTTTTTTCTGCCTCCAGAGCAGACCAGGATGCATGCCCCCTAGGTTCCGGCCTTCCTTTCCCGAATTACTCGCACTCATCAGGAAGAAGAACCGGAGGTAGAGACCTTTCTTGATCAAATAGACCATTGAGGATAGGTACGTGACTACTTGCGATGCATGATCCCGGAAGTGAAAGTTGGTCTACGAGCTTGACCATCCTTCCTTCGTATGGAAAACACATTATTCGAAAGAGCGAGGAGACTATTGCTTCCATGCAATATATGTAGTCACGTCCAAGGAGTAGGTTATAACCCAAGGGTCCTTGGACGACCATCAAATTCATCTTGACAGCCTTCCCTTTCAGTGTAATAGGCACATTAGGTAGAATCCCTAATGGTCGACTGGTTCCTTTGTCAAAACCCAAGAGATGCCTTGTCTCGGGCAAAAGCGCCGGGCCACCCAGTGCTTTCCAAGCAATAGAGGACAGGATACTCACAGATGCCCCTTCATCAATGATAGTTCCAGCCATCACCATTTTGTATATTTGGACTATAATTCTAAATGGTATACTGGCGGGTAACCGGGGTCTGCCTAGTTGGTTCCAATCAAAGGACACAACTAGGTTGCTTAGTGGTGGGACAGAATATACGGCCGGATATGATCCTGAAGACGCTCCTTCTTACGATAAAGGAGTGGGCACATTGCCCTGATGTTCATCAGAATCGGTGTTGATGAAGAGAACCTGGACAGTGTCATCCTTACTCTCTTCGGTGAGGGTGTCAACTGAAGATGAATCCTCAGTGACTGTGGTATTTGAAGATGAAACTTCTGAAGGGAGAACCGGGTCAACTGCCGTTTCGACCTTTGGACTTTCGTCCGGTCCGGATTCAGTAGGTTCACTTTCAGTGACTGACACTTCAGCTGGCCCTATGAGCGGGGCAGCTGTATTTTCGACCAACGAAGGACTTGGCGCGAGTTTTTGGTATCCAGGAGGAAGTAGCAACGGGGCAACCGGTTGATCTTCCAAAACTCTCTTTGCTTCGTCTAAAAAGGGACAACGACGAAGGGTGTGATTGCCTTCACACAGTTTGCAGGGGAATCTCATTCCCCTTCGTCGTCTGGAACCTTCACTTTCGCTGGTCGATGGTAAGCATTCAACCTGGTTGTCAGAGGTTGACGCTTCCGAACTGTGCAAACGAGGGGACCAGTCCCTTAGTATTTGGGGAATACTGGGACAATCACGGTGGAGGTGGTTCCCTCTACATATGACACATGGCATTTTGGGCCCGGTCCGTGCTGTGTGTGGGTTTTCGTTAGATACCTTTTGCTTGCCCCCAGGCGCCTTTGGCTCCTTCTGCTTCTTTTCTTTCTTCTTCTTTTCCTTCTTCTTTTCTATGGGAACCGCGCTTTTGGCGGCTTGACCTTTCGAAGAAGAAGGATCGGAGGAAGGCGTATAAGAAGTGGAAGGCTGGAGGGTAGCTCTAGACTGGTCTAACTGTTGACTCGACTGTTCAGGAACCGTGGTGGTCTGAACTACAGCGGTTGAGAATAGCCAAACTGGCAGGCCAATTGTCAGCCCTGGAAGCGACAATGTGGCCATGTGGGGCGCACCAACTTCTCCCCAAGAGGAGAAAGGGCTAGGGGTCCCATCATGTGGAATCCCTTTGTTGGTGTGTTCCATGTTCTCAACTTTAAGATCAACGGAGGAATCAGGGGTAATTATGTTCCGTTTAAGATGAATTTTATATGACGACGCTTTAGACACAACTTGCTTTTTCACTTTTTAAGAGTCGAGAAAAAGCTAAAGATGACTCTAGTCTCCTTCGATGTATTAACGAGCCCGAAGTGACAAATGCTCGGATGGACTCTTTCAATTATAGAGTTTGAAAAAGGCCAAAAGAAACTACTCTGGAGTTCTAGGCAAGGGTGTGCCAAACCTTTCGCGAAACCACAGAATACGTTTTACGGTACGAGTGGTCGATCTTCGTGAATGCTGTGTTCACTGCATCGCGATCAGTAGGGCGGCCGAGACGGCTTCCTATGGATAAAGGCTTTGTTCCTATAGGGGTCCCCCAATATACGCGACGGTACGTGGGGGCACAAGTCCGTATTAGTGCTATCGTCCCTCAGGAGGAATCACCCACCTTCGTAGAGATCAACAGTCACTATGTTTAACGACGCCGGTTCACGTCTCTACCTAGACCTCTACTGTGTTTCGTTATGTTTCAAAGCATTGTCAGATAAATTCAGTTCTTTTTAGGTTGATCTTGCTTAGAAGTTTGCCTTTACGGATCACCACGTGATGTATGATACAACTCCTAAATGCAGTCTAAGAATGATAAGCAAGCTTTTTCAATTCTTTCAACTTATGAAAACCTTAACTACTGAAGGAAAAGAAAGACATCATCTTTTCAAACAGATCATAGAGCACTCACTGATGCACTTTCCTAAATCGACATGCAAACTGTCAAAATGCACATGCACAATGCAAGTATTTCTTTTCTTCTTCCTTTATGTTGATGTATTACAAAAAGAAAGCTGTTGTATAATTTCGAATTCAATTTCAAGTGAAAGAAAACAAGTTTTTGTCCAATAATCAAAAGAACACCTTAAGATTCACTCGTTTCAACACAAGAAATACAGAAATTCGAACCATATAACGAAAGCAAATGCTCAAGCAGCTATGAACAACAATAAACTAACTCTTAGAATCACAATGACACTTTCTCACAGGTCTAGATCCAAGAGGTCATAGCAAGACTAGTTCACTTTCGCTGCGGGAAAATGTGAATGACAGCAAGAAATACAATAAGAACAATCACGGTTTCTTCATACAACTGAGGCGAAATGAAGGCAAAGAGAAGTGGTTTCAGCTGGGTATACAGGTTGACAACAGGCTGCAAAAACAATACTGAAAACTGGGCAACAGACAGTGGGGAATCCCAGTTGCACAAGGCAAAACTGGATCAGCGCAGGTGCTGCACTGTCAATCTGAGATGCAGCGCAGGTAGCCCCTTCGGGACCTGCGTTGCAGTGTAGGTAGCCTTTGCTGCAGCTGCACTGATGAGACAACTCTCGTCTCTCTCAGATTCCGGGTCACAGTTTGCTCAAAAATCAGTGGTTTTTGGCCAAATCAGAGGCTGTCAGTCAAGTATACACTAGAGGATGATTAAGGAAGATGAACACTATCACAAAGAGCTAAACAGAGTCCTTGTGGATCAGCTCTTCAAATCATAAACATGCCCAACACTGAGCTAGAGTAGCTGCCCTCTACTTTGCATTCGAAGGATTCGAATGCAGTTCGATTTGGTACTCCCTTTGTTTAGGAAATGAATAGCGAGAAACACAAGCTACCAACAAGACACGATCCCCAGCGGAGTCGCCAGTCTGTTGTGGGGGAAAGTATCCAACTCAGAATGACCCTAACCCACTCTAAGGGTGACAGTTCCTTAGCAACAGCTGAAAGCAAAGCTATCTAAAGTTTCTTCTTTATGACATGCAAGAGATAGAAGGAAGAGATCCACTTACCGATGTCTTGCGCAAATGGTCGATCCAATCTCCTTTGTTTGCCGCTTGCTCCCAGATCCAAGTCTTTTCACGGGCCCAGCTACACGAGATCCTGCAAATAAGACAAGAAAAGGAAACTACAAGAGGCATGCATTCATAATTGATTCAAGGATTAGCATAAATCAAAGACGCAAGTAAGACAATACACCATTGAAACACATGCGAATAGAAGAACCTCAAATGCTTTATTAATATATGGAAGTAAGGTTTAGGTGGTGATACAACCATGAGAGGTCCAATCCAGCATCACCTTCCTGACGGAGAGAAATCTCTTCTTCACCTCCCTCAAGCAATCACCCAGTACTCACAACTGTAAACCAACAACAATTCTTTGCACAAAATTCCGGCCTCCTGATCCCATGGGATGAGATCCTTATATAGAGTTTTGGATTGAAGATAAGTCAGCTTGATGTGTGACTTGTTGTCCTCTTCAACTCCAGTTGTTCTTCAGTTCTTCACTTGGAGTTCCTGCCTTCCACTCGAAGTTTTAGAAGCTCTTAACTCATCATCAGGCGAATCTTACGATCAAGTGTCTTTCTGGAAGCTTCTTGGGCACTGGCACATTGGGAAAAAGATTCCTCCACATGTCAAAGTACGCCCAGCGCAGGTAGCCTTTGTTGCACTTGCAATGTAGCGCAGGTAGCCTTTGTTGCACTTGCTATGCAACGCAGGTAGCCTTTGGAGCAGCTGCTTTGATCCAAAATTGACCTGTTTTTGAGTGTTTTTCAATGGAGAACTGATTTGCAGAGCTGTGGTTTGCTGACCTTGTTCCTCTAAGGGTAAGAACAACATGTTTAGGGACTTTGGATCCCTTGGATTATTGACATTTCATGCTCCATGATGTAAGGCACAAAAATGTCTATAACAATATGTTGGTGTGTGTGTCTATGTTATTTAAGCAACAGATCAATCAGATTGCAAATACACAGACACTTGAAATGGAAAACAACAAAGAAATACAGTAAGCAATATAAGAACACAAGAATTTATTAAGGAGTTCACCCTATTCTCTAGGGCTACATCTCCGGTCCAACTCTCAGTAGCGTCCTTCTTTTATTATGTCTTAAAGTAGGGAATTACAATGAAGGAGATCAATGTGAGTCTCCTGGAATGGAACTTGCTTGGAAGGGTGGTTCTTGGATGCCCCAAGCCACTAGAGTACACAAACTCTTTTCCTTACCAGCTCTGTGACCTTCTGGTCTACAATGGAGAGAGCCCAATGTGGTGCTCAGTCCGGACAAATCCTCTATGGGATGGCTTGAATCCCTCAAGTTCTCTGGTGCTCGATGCTGCCTTCGATCGGCTTGGACCTCTGTCTTTCGTTCTGCTATTGCTTCAATGTCTTTCTTCTCTCTG
Source organism: Pinus tabuliformis (assembly GCA_031772625.1). Taxonomy (NCBI): domain Eukaryota; kingdom Viridiplantae; phylum Streptophyta; class Pinopsida; order Pinales; family Pinaceae; genus Pinus; species Pinus tabuliformis. The sequence continues at coordinate 1,087,348,498 of CM062820.1, read as the reverse complement.
TTCTTCCTTTCTGTGTTCTGTCCTCCTCTTGGGGTTCTGGTGTCTTTCTACTTTTCCTGTGCATGGCTTTAAGGCCATTCGTACCCATGGCTATTCGATTCCTCTTCCACTTCTCGTCAGATCACCTGCTACAGCTTCGCTTGGAGTTCCCTATTCGGCATCATCATCAGGCTCATAGGGAGTGGCCACATGTCCTCCTGCATCTACGCCAGCTTGCCTCGTCGGTTTGTTTCTTCAGTTACGTTATGGAATGAGTCATTTGCCACTGTGGCGGTCAAAGTGGACTTCAAATTCTACTAAATTACAGCTTATTCCCTCGTCAATTCCATCTTCTCCATCGGGCACGATCTCAACCATTAGATATGGGGCCTCAAGGTCTGACGCCATATGCATGTTTCACGCGGTTGACTTGCTTGACCGTTAGCGTGTGATCAATAATGGTTTTCTCTCTCCTCCGCTTGCCACACATCGACCACTGAGTGGGATTGCTCCATTTTCGCCAATTTCACTTACAGTTTGAGGGTGGCCCCGATCAATACCGCCGGTTTTTGAAGCACAGGTCTCGCCTTGTCCTTTAACCTTTTGTCCACAGTTTTCCTGGCTCCCACATGACCAAGCACTCGGGGCTTCTCCAATTTGAGGTCTTTCATCAAAAACTTCCTCTGTTTCCCGATCTGGGCCTCCCAGGGGCTAAATCTGCCTCGTGCGCAGTCTCATGGGCCTCGTTCAGTGCGCTTTGACCGAGGTCCTCATCTTTCCATGCTGGTTGCCATTGCCACTATTTTAGAGGTGATCTTGATCGTTGTTTTAAATCCTTTGAATTCTGTCCCGACCTGGTACAACCATGGCTTTGTTAATATTTCTTTATGGATCATTCGGATCATGGCCTTCCCACTGAAAAGCTTTTGGACCACCAAAATTTGGTTTTCTTTCAAGCATTGACTAAGTGAGGGTACTGCTGTCTCACTTGCCCAATCTCAATCCACTTTGCACTGCTTGGTTTTGAACCTTTGAGTCTAATTCTGAGGTAATCAATGTCTCCTTTGCATGTCGTCCTCACCTACTTGTCCAAGACTGTGTCTTCCTACAATTCATTCAGATATTCAGGTAGCAGGTCATCAATAGAAGGCAATTGACTTTGCTCTTCAGGATCCTCAATCATTAAAGGTTCAAACAATCTCAAGTAATTTGCATTTACGACTGAGTAGATGTGCATGTAAGCTGGTAGATCAAGGTGAAAAGCATTTTCACCAATCTTCTCAAGTATCTTAAAAGGTCCATACCTGATAGGCTTTAACTTTTTACCTTCACCTTGCATCCTATCCTTGCTGATATACAGCCAGACCTGGTCTCCAACTTGAAAACTATGCTCCATCTGATGCTTGTCATGCCTTGCCTTGTATTTGGCTTGGCTCTTTTCCAACTGTTCCTGTACTGCCTGGTGGATTTGTTCAATGAACCTAGTTTCCTTGTCAACATCACTGTGTCCATCAACCATGGTATCTTTACCAAAGACAAAATCCAAAGGAGACCTTTGTATGAAAGAAAAATAGGTCTCAAAAGGAGAACTCTGTGAGAAGATTGTTTTGCTCTCTTGTAAGCATGTTGCACATAACACAAATGTTCATCCCAAAGCTTAGGATGTTTGCTACAACATCCTCTGAGTAACTGGATCACTGTCCTGTTAACTACTTCTATCTGGCCATCGGTTTTTGGATGAAAAGCTGTGCTTTTCTTTATTTGGGTGTCCATCAGTTCCCACAGACTTAACCAAAACTTCCCCACAAATTGGGTGTCTTGATCAAATACAATAGAAGTGAGTAATCTAAAATGAACCAATACATGTTCAAAGAACAATTTTACAATTTGTTCAGTTGTAATATGTTTATTACAAGGTATCAAAATACACATTTTGTTGAACCTATCCACAACCACATATAGATAATCATGATGTTTTCTAGACTTAGGCAGTCCTCCAATAAAATCCATGGAAACACTTTCCTAAGGGTGAGAAGGAACTGGTAATTGAGTGTACAAGCCTAGTTTTCTATTGTTGGGCTTGCTTTTAGCACACATATTACACCCTCTTACATATCTAGAAACTGCCTCATTCCCTTTCGACAATAGAAAAATATTTGCAGCTGTGCAATTGTTTTACTTACCCCAAAGTGACCTGATATCAGAGAAGTTTGTGCCTCTCTAATCATCTTTACTCTCTTAGTTTGTGGAATGCAGAGTTTCCCATAGTGATATAAGAGTTGGTCCTTCACATGATAATCCATTTCTTCTATCTTTTTTCCTTGACTCAAAGTTGCATATACATATTTAAAGTCTATATCTTGAGCATATTGTTCAATGTAGCTTTCATGTAGTACAGAATTATGCTTAAGTATAGTAGATGCATTTATAATGGGTCTAGATAACATGTTTGCAACTTTGTTATGTATGCCCTTTTTATATCTAATGACTAAATGAAACTGTTGTAGAAAACCCATCCATCTGTAGTGTCTTGACTGCTGCAACTTAGTTTGGGAGTGTAGATATTGAAGTGGTTGATGATAAGTATGTATTACTGTCTCCTTGCCCATTAAGTAATGTTTCCACTTTTTCACACTCTAAACTAATGCATACAATTCTTTATCATATGTAGGGTAGTTGACTATTGTAGGATTAAAAGTCTTAGAATGATAACATATGGGTTTACCGTGCCGTGTCAACACTGCTCCCATGGCATAGTAACTGGCATCTGTTTGGATCTCAAGTGGTCTTTGTAGATCAGGCAGTGCTAGTATAGGTGTTGCACTAATATTTTCTTTCAAGGTGTCGAAGGCTTTGTGATGTTTGCCTCCCCACTGAAACACCTTGTTCAATCCTTTCAAAGCATGTAAGGGAGCCGCAATTGAGGAAAAGTTAGAAATGAACTTCCTCCAATGTTGTGCTACTCCTAAGAATATTCTCACTTCTGTAGCAGACTTGGGTTTAGGCCAGTTTACAATGACTGCCACTTTAGAGGGATCTATTTTCAATTCACCACCCCCTACTATATGACCCAAATAATTTAGAGATGTTTTGCCAAAATCACATTTCGAGAGTTTAACATAAATTTTTTCTCTTTTAAAAACATCTAATGTCTGCTTAACATGCTTTAAGTGTTCTTCCCACCTTTTACTAAAAATCAGAATGTCATCCAGATACACAATAACAAAATCATCAAGAAAAGGCCTGAGTACATCATTCATTAATCTCATGAAAGTAGCAAGGGCATTGCTCAAGCCAAAAGGCATAACCAACCACTCATACAATCCCTACTTGGTTTTCAAAGTAGTCTTCCATGCATCTTGTTATGCAACTCTGACTTGATGGTATCCACTATGCAAATCTATCTTGGTGAAATAAACGACTTCCTTCAATTGATCTAAAAGATCATCTATGCGAGGAAGGGTATAACAATTTTTTATTGTTATCTTATTCAGTGCTCGGTAGTCAATTCACATTCTGCATGAGCCGTATTTCTTTCTCACCAAAATGATTGGTCACCCACATGGTGATGTGCTAGGCCCGATGAACCCTTTCTTGAGCAACTCCTGCACCTGCTTCCTGATTTCAACATTCTCTAAAGCAGACAAATTGTACATTCCAATGTTAGGCAATGGAACATCTTGCTGCAAAATAATATCATCTACTATTTCCTTTTTGGGTGGCAGATGTTTAGGTTCCTAAAACAGGACATCATACTCTGAAACAATCTTGTCTATATCAGCTTGCTGCTTAGAATTATAGCCCTCAAACACATTGGTTTTATCAGGTTTCTTTTCCTTTACAACCATTAGTAATAATTTTTTGCATGAATTTATCATTCTTTTCATCTGCCCAGAATTTATGACTATAATTATTCTTGAGCTTGTGAGCTCTTACATGGTATTCGATTCCATATTTAACAAGTAGATACTTGTTCTCAGCTCTATAGAAAATGGCTTTTCTATCATACAAGTAAGGAATTCCTAAAACAATTCCACATATATCCAAAGGAATTATGTCTAACTCAACCTCATCTACAAATGTTGACCCAAAAGAAAACTTGAGTTTGCATTGTCTAGTCACTTGTAGTTGTGCTTTATCATTCAACCATCCTAATGGGTATGGTTTCTTGTGAGGTGTAGTTGCTAATCCCAATTTCTTTAGAAGTCAAATTTAATTGTGAGCCACTATCAAACAAAGTATCAATCTTTTGATGTTTGGAAATAACTCAAATATGGAAAAGCTCATGTCTTTTTCTCTCATGTTCTTCATTAAAAATAGTTTGAGCAGAATTACTAGTAGATGCTTCAGAATTCTTACCTTTTATACTATGGCTGAAATGATTGTTTCATCTACTGAGTCTAACCCCAAATATTTCTGAGTAGCTGCAACAATCTTCTTCTTCTTTCCCTCAGACTTCTTAGGTCTCAGCTCTGGATGCAGAATCCAACAGTGTTCATCATCATGCCCATCCTTTTTATAGTGATTGCATGAATCTTTGCTTTTCTGTGTAGTGTTAGCCTTCCGTGATTTCCACTTCTGCTTTATTTTCTCCTTGCTCTTGCTTGCAGTGGGTTGGGATGGTCCCCAAACTTTTGGATTTCCATTCTTTCCTCTAGCTTCTAGATGAGTACCTTGTACAGATACCTCATCTATACTAGTGGGATTAAACATGAGGATGGTATGCCTCATGTAGTTGTGTAGACCACCAATGTACTTCAAAAGAGTCTCTGCTGAGTCTAATGAGATCCCTAGAATTAATGCTATCTTTCTAAATTCTTGAGTGTACCCTTGCACACTTTGCCCTTCCAACTACCGAAGAGTTTGCCAACTCATCATGGCTTGTTGCATGTAGGCCAATGGATAGAACTGCTTCTTGATTGTAGAAACAAAGTCACTCCAGATAGAGATAGTCTTCCCATGTCTTTTCATGTCAGCTTGGTTTCTGCCTTTCCACCAAACCAAGGTAGTGCCTCCTAGGTGTAGGCTTGCCAGCTGAATTTTACTCTTGTCTGAGTCGATGTTTTGCACTCTGCAATACACATCAATTTGTATAATCCAATTGTCCAAATTTTCAGCATTTAGCTCTCCATCATATATAGGCAAGTCAAATTTAACATCTAGCTTGATCAAAGATGCTTTCTTATTATGCACAGGGCTATTAGGAGGTGTTAGAAAGCTTTCCTCTTTCCCTTTTCCTTTTGAGTGGTCATGGGAATGAGACACATCTTCTTCTTTATCTTGTTTAGAACCTGATGAATCTTCATCCTTATGCTTTCTAAAGTCCCTATACATCTCTTCTACCATAGAATTTATAGCTAAGAAACTCTCTATGAATTGACGGTCTAGCCCCATAGAACCTTCCTCTGACATTATCTTCTGAGGATAGACTCTCCCAATTTTAGGATTAGTTTTGACCAACTTTCCTTCTCCTAATTTGAGCTTTGATCTAGTGAGCATTCAACAGCTAAACCAACACAAGCTTGTCTAACCTTACAACCTAGAGCTCTGATACCACTTGATCTGATAATCACCCAATGAGCGAATTCAGTTAAAGATTTAATAAATAAGGGTATTACAGACTCATATGTTGGTGTGTGTATCTATGTTATTTAAGTAAAGGATCGATCAGATTCCAAATACACAAATGCTTGAAATGGAAAACAACAGAGAAATACAGTAAGCAATATAAGAACACAAGAATTTAATAAGGAGTTCACCCTATTCTCTATGACTACGTCTTCGGTCTAGCTCTCAATGTTGGCCTTCTTTTATTGTGTCGTAAAGCAGAGAATTACAATGAAGGAGATCAATGTGAGTCTCCTCGAATGGACTTTGCTTGGTAGGGTGGTTCTTGGATGCCCCAAGCCACTAGAGTACACAGACTCTTTTCCTTACCAGCTCTGTGACCTTCTAGTCTACAATGGAGAGAGCCCAATGTGGTACTCAGTTCGAACAGATCCTCTCTAGGATGGCTTGAATCCCTCAAGCTCTTTGGTGCTTGATGTTTCCTTCGGTCAGCTCGGCCCTCTGTCTTCCATTCTGCTGTTACTTCACTGTCTTTCCTCTCTCTGTTCTTCCTTTTTGTGCTCCGTACTCCTCTCGAGGTTCTGGTGTCTTTCTACTTTTCTTGTGCATGGCTTTTAGGCCATTTGTACCCATGGTTGTTCGATTCCTCTTCCACTTCCTGTTGATTGCTTGTTATAGCTTTGCTTGGAGTTCCCTGTTCGGCGTCATCATCAGGCTCACAGGGAGTGGCCACATGTCCTCCTGTAGCTGTGCCAGCTTGCCTCATCGGTTCGTTTCTTTAGTTACATTATGGAATGAGTCATTTACCACCATGGCGGTCAAAGAAGACTTCAAATTCTACTAAATCACGGCTTATTCCCTCGTCAATTTCGTCTTGTCGATCAAGAGCGATCTCAGCCGTTAGATCTGGTGCCTCTAGATCTGACGCCATACCCACATTTTGCGCGGTTGACTTTCTCTACCGCTAGCACGTAATTAACAACAGTTTTCTCTCTCCTTCGCTTGCCACGTGTCAACTGCTGAGTGGGATCGCTCCATTTTCACCCATTCTGTTTATAGTTTGAGGGTGCCCCCGATCAATACCATTGGTTTTCAGAGCACAGGTCCCGCCTTGTCCTTTGACCTTTTGTCCACGTTTTCCTGGCTCCCATGTGACCGAGCGCTCAAGGCTTCTCCAATTTGAGGTCTTTCATAAAAAACTACCTCTGTTTCCTGATTCGGGCCTCCCAGGGGCTAAATCTACCTCCTGCGTAGTCTCCATGGGCCTCGGTCAGCGTGCTTTCACCGAGGTCCTCGTCGTTCCACACTGGTTGCCATTTCCATTATTTTAGAGGTGTTCTTGATTGCTATTTCAAATCCTTTGAAGTCTGTCCCGACCTGGTATAGCCATGGCTCTATTAATCTTTCTTTATGGACCCAATTCGAATCAATGGTTTTGGACGCGATGGTTTTCGGTCCATGGTATTGGATGGTTCGGCATGTATAAATATGTATTGTAACATTGAAAGGAAAATAATGAAAAATCAAGCTAGTAGTCTCAGTTTTGGGATCCAGGGGAAAATCTCTATGTATATGTGTTTTATGTCTTATGCTCTCGCATTGTTTATTTTCTATGTTTTAGACTTTGTATGCAGGTAATTTCTGGATAGGGTTAAAACCTACACTCTCTTTTTCTCTCCCCGCTCCCTCCCTCTCTTCTTTGTTTGCCTCTCTCCCTCTCCTGCTCTTCTTTCCCCTCTCACTCCCTCTCTCCATCTCCCCCTCCTAACCCAACACACTCTCTCTCTCTCTCTCTCTCTCCCCTTCCCCGTTCGCCTTATCCTCCTCTCTCCCCCACCTATCTCTCTCTCCCACTTCCAGTGTCTCTCTCCCTCTCTCTCTCCCCCTCTCCCTCCCCCTCTCTTCATTCACCCTCTCCCTCCCTCACTCTCTCTCCCTCCCTCTCTCTCCCTATCTCCCTCTCCCTGTCACTCCCTCCTCTCTCCCACTCTCTCTCTTCCTCTCTCTCTCAATCTCCCCCTTCCCTCCCCATCTCCCTCTCCTACCACCTCCCCTTCCCCCTCTCCCTCCATCTCCCCCTAGCCATCTCTCTCCCCCTATCCCTCCCCCCAGCCTCTCTCTCTCTCTCTCTCTCACACACACACACACACACTATCTATATTACTCTCATTGTCCTTCTCTCTCTCATTACCTCTCTCTCTCTCTCATACATCCCCTTCTCTCTCACTCACTCTCTCTCTTTCTCCCTCACTCTCTCTCTCCCTCACACTATTTCTCTCTCTATCTCTCTTCATCTCCCTGCTCCCCTGCTCCCCCTCTCCCTCCCCCTTCTCTCTCTCCCTCACTTTGTCTCTCTTTACTCTCTCTTCCCCCTCTCTTTCCCTCCCCTTCTCTTTCTTCCCTCTTTCTCTCTCACACCCCCTCCCTCCCTCTCTCTACCCAAATCCCTCGCCCTCTCTTCTTTCTCCCTCTCCCTCTCTCTCCCCTTTTCAATCCCTCTCTACCTCTCACTCTTGCTCCTTCCATCAATCTCCCCCTCTTACCCACCCTCCCCCCCCCTCTCTCTCCCCCTTTACTTCCCTCTCCCTATCCTCCCTCCATCTACTCTCCCCATATCTCCCTCCCTTTCCCTCTCCCTCTCTCCCTCCCCTTATCCCACCCTCTCCTACTATCTCTGCCCCTCCCCCTCTCTCTCTGTTATAGACATTTTTGTGCCTTACAGCTATAAGCATGAAATGTCCATAATTCAAGGGATCCAAAGTCCCTAAAGATGTTGTTATAGCTCCTAAAGGAACAAGGTCAACCAATGACAGCTTCTCCCAGAAGTTCTCCACCAAAAACCACTCAGAAATAGTCAATTCAGGATCAATTCAGAGGCTCCACTAGCTGCCTGCGTTGAAATGCAAAGTCTACACTGGCTAAGTGCACTGCAACGCAGGTGGAAGCACTACCAGGGTGCGCTGAGCGGGAAGTGACAAATGGCAAGCTCATTCAACGAGGTGGAAAGACCCTGGAAGCTTCCAGAATCTTCTCCAATGACACTTGCCTCAATGAATTCGACTAGTGATGAGTAAGAGGCTCTCAACCTCCAAGTGGAAGAAAGAACTGATAGAGGGAAGCCACAAGTCAAAACATAAGCTGACTCATCCTCTCTGCTTACATCTATATATGGATCTCTCACCTAGAGGTTCAGGAGGCGGGAATTTTGTACTTTGCAGAGAATTGTTGTTGGTTTGAGATTAAGATTAGTACATTGGGTGATTTATGCTTTGTTGGAGGAGAGGAAGGGATTCCTTTGCTGGGAGGTAGATGCTGGATCGGAACTCACTTGGTTGTATCTCCTCTTGGACTTTCTTATTTCATCAATAAACTATTTGAGTTTCTCCTACATGTTGTGTACCAATGATGTTTTGTTATGCTTACATGTTTAGCTTAATCTGATCTTGAGCTTTTTATGAATGTATATCTGTATCTTTGTGTAGTTTCTCTCTCTTGTGATCTTGCAGGAATTTGGTGAAGTTGGGCCAGTGAAGGAGCAAGAAGCTAGGAGCTACTGAAGAGAGGAGTGATTTGGATCGACAAACTAGCGGAAGACACAGGTTAGTTAGATCCTTCTTCCTCATTTACATTTCATAAAGAAGAATACTCAAATAAGTTTCCTTGTTTGTTGCTAAGGCACTATCACCTCTTAGAGTGGGATAGGGGCATTTCGATTTGGATACTTTTCCCAACAACAAATTGGCGACTCCGTTTGGGAAAGTATCTTGTTAGTTTATTTGTGTTTCTATTGTTGTTCTTCTCATAAACTCAGGAGTGCCGAATCGAAATGCATTTTCCATTTTCAAATGCAAAGTAGAGATCTGCCACTCTAGTCCACTCACTGGGCCTGTTTTTATGATCTGAACAAACTGATCCACAAGTGCTCTAACATCCCTTGGTGATAGATCTTAGTCCTCCTTTAAATCATCCTCCTAATTGTACCTAATTGATAGCTTTTATCCGGCCAAAAACTGTAGATTTAACTGCAAACTGTGACCCAGAACCCAGAAACAACTCTCGTTTCTGCTTCAGCACAGACTCTGTGAAGAGGTTCTGCATTTCAACGCAGGTCCCGTGAAGGATACCTGCGCTGAAGTTCAGTTTCTCTGTGCTGACGGTGCGCTGATCAGCCCTTGCCTTGTGCAGCTGTGGTTCCCTGCTTCCTTTTGCTCAGTTTTATCTCTGTTTTTTGTAGCCTGTTATCAGTCAGTGTACCTATCTCAAACCCCTTTTCTTTGCCTCAATTCCACCTCAGTTGTATAAAGAAACTGTATTTGTTCTTTGTGTATTTTTCACATCATTTGCAGTTTCCCATTACAAAAGTAAACTAGTCATACTGTCGCCCTTAGATCTAGACCTGTCGTAAGTGTCGTTTTGATCTTAGGAGTGAGTTTGTTTGCTGTTCACAGTTGATTGAGATTTTACTTTTGTCGTTTGGTTTGAATTTATGCATTTCTAGTGTCGAAACAAGTAAATCATAAAGTGTCGTAATCGTCTTTTTGATTTTGAAAAAGGAACTTGTTTATGTTTTCACTTGAAATCGAATTCAAATTTGTACAACAGCTTTCTTTTTAGGCATCAATATTAAGAAAGCGAAAACAAATACATGCATTTATGCATTTGCATTTTGATAGTTTGCATGCTTTGATTTAGGAAAAGTGCATTACAGTGTGCTCTATGCTCTTTGAGAAAAGTTTGTGTCTTCCTTTTCCCCTTGTAGCTAGGATTTTCATTGTTGAAAAGATATAAAAGCTTGATTATCATCTTTAGACTGCATTTAGGAATTGTATCATACATCTCGTGGTGATCCAAAAAGGAAAACTTCTAAGAAAGATCAACCTAAAATAAATTGAATGAACTTAACAACGCTTTGTAACTTAACGCACAACATAGAGGTCTAGGCTAGAGACGTGTTCCGGCGTCGTAAAACCTGGTGACTGTCGATCTCGCTGATGGTTGGGTGATTCCTCTTGAGGGACGATAGCGCCAGTACGGATTGTTCTCCCACGTACTGTCGAGTATATATTGGGATACCCCTATAGGCATAAAACCTTTATCCTTAGGAAGCCGTGTCGGCCGCCCTACTGATCGCAATGCATTGAACACAACATTCGGGAAGATTGACCGCCCGTACCTTAAAAATTATTCTGCGGTTTTGTGAAAAGTTTGGCACACCCTCTACCTAGAACTCCAGAGCAGTTCCTTTCGGCCTTTTTCAGACTCTATAACGGAAAAAGTCCATCCGAGCATTTGTCACTTCGGGCTCGTTAAAACATCGAAGGAGACTAGAGTCATCTTTAGCTTTTTCTCGACTCTTTAAAACTGAAAAAGCAAGTTGTGTCTAAAGCGTCGTTAAAATTTATTTTAAACAGAACAATCACCCCTTTTTCCTGCGTTGATCTTTAGGTTGAGAAAATGGAGCCCACCAACCAAGGAATTCCCCTTGGTGGAAATATTAGTCCCTTCTCCTCTTGGGGAGATGTTGGTGTGCCCCATATGGTCACATTGTCGCTTCCAGGACTGACAATTGGCTTGTCAGTCTGGCTCTTCTCAACCAATGTCGTTCAGAACACCACTATTCCTGAACAGTCGAATCAACAGTTAGACCAATCCAGAATTTCCCACCAGCCTTCTACTTCCTCTAATTCTTCCTCTCCTCCTTCCTCTTCGCTTGACGGAACTGGTAAAACAAAAAACCAAGTTCCTAAGGAGAAGAAGGAAAAGAAGAAGAAAGAGAAGAAGAAGAAGGAGCCAAAAGCGACTGGGGGAAAACAAGTGTCGTCTGACAAAAATCCACACACAGCACTGACTAGGCCTAAATCGCCATGTGTCATATGCAAGGGAGACCACTTCCACATAGATTGTCCCTGCATCCCTCGGATACTAAGGGACTGGTCTCCCCATTTGCACAATCCGGTGGCATCAACCTCTGATAGCCATGTTGAATGCATACCGTCAACTAGCGAGAGTGAAGTCCTTGGACAAAAAGGGAGAGCTAGATCTCCCTATAGACTGTGCGAAGGCAACCACGCCATCCACCGTTGTCCCTTCTTAGACAAAGCGAAAAGAGTTTTGGATGATCGTCTGGTTTCACCGTTACGACTCCCTCCTGGATATAAAAAACTCTTGCCGAGTCCTTCGTTAGTTGAAAATCCAGCTGGCCCACTCAAGTGGTCAGCTGGAGCGTCGGTCATTGAAGATGAACCAGCTGAATCCATACCCAACGAAAGTCAAAAGGTCGAGGCGGCAGTTGACCCGGTCTTGCCTTCAGAGGATTTATCTTCGAATGATACAGTCACTGAAGAGGATAAAGATGACACCATCTAAATTCTCTTAATCAACACAGACTCTGACGAGCACGGGGGCACTCCCCCCATTCCTTTATCGCAGGAAGGAAGTTCGTTAGAGCGATACCCGGCCGTTTACTCGGTCCCACCACCAAGCAACCTAGTTGTCTCCTTCGACTGGAACTAACTAGGCAGACCCCGTTTGCCAGCAATCATACCATTCAGAATTATCGTCCAAATATACAGAATGGTCATGGCTGGCACCATCATTGATGAAGGGGCATCTGTGAGTATCCTTTCCTCCACTGCTTGGAAAGCGCTTGGTTCGCCAGTGCTTTTGTCTGAAATGAGAAATCTGAGAGGCTTTGATAAAGGAACTAGTCGACCTTTAGGGATCCTCCCCAATGTGCCTATCACATTGAAAGGGAAGACCGTTCAAATGAACGTGATGGTCGTTCAAGGACCCTTGGATTATAACCTACTCCTTGGACGAGACTATATATATTGCATGGGAGCCATCGTCTCCTCACTCTTTAGAGTAATGTGTTTTCCGTACGAAGGAAGAGTGGTCAAGCTCGTGGACCAGCTTTCATTTCCCGGATCACGCATCGCAAATAGTCATATACCTTCCCTAAATGGTCTCTTCATGCAAGATATGCCTCAACCCACGGTCCGTCCTCCCGATGAGCGCGAGTAATTCAGAGGGATATGACTGGAACCCAGGGGGCATGCATCCTGGTCTGCTTCGGCAGGAAAACTTTGGGTATAGGGTAGGTTTCCGCGGGAGAATATGACTAGTTTGTACCCCGTCCGTCTTGGAAGAGGGGTTATTCTAGAATAAGATTCTTTTGTCAAAGTTATGTGTTTGGTGCTCGTTGTCACTCACCTTTGTCTATCTCGGTAGACACCGCTGAAGAAATGTTTTGTTTGAAAGATTAATAGAACAATCTTTGGTAACATGAAAGAGGTAGGCCTCTCCTGGTAAAACAAATGTTTTATTGGACTAAGAAGGGGTAACCTTGAAACCATACTTTATACCTGGGTGCATGCAAACCTTTTGGAGTGCAAGCAAAGAGCGGTTATTTATCTATATTTTGGGTTAGTTGTTTCCTAACTTGCACAAAGAAAGGATACGGGGCATAGCTTTGTAAGGCGCAAGCTCCATAAAAAATGGAATCTTACATGAGACATTCTTATCATATGATTGGATAATCGAGCAATTTTAGCACATAGTTCATGCTCGTTAAAAAATAAACATAATATCGAGCAGTGTTTTTCCGCGTTTAAGCTCGTTAAAAAATGAACTACCCTCCGGTAAATAACCACCGTGAATGTAACATTATCAGCCATTAAAGCCTTGGTCGTGTTTGCACCGTCACCTCCACTTTTCCATTGGCCGATTGTTCACCTCCATATGATTGTTTACCCATTTTGAGGAACAACTGCGAAGAGTGATTTCACTAGCCATCCTTGTGACACTGCCGTGATTGGAAAATTCCAACCCTTACCTGGAATCAGCTGCTAACCCATTTTATCACTCGTTCCTCAAAAGACGAGTCTTCTTTAAGCTCTTTTCATCTGACTCGTAAAATATGAAAAGATTGCTGAGTTTTGGCCTTCCAGCTCGTTAAAGCGACCAGAAGTGCTATCCCTCCTCTAGATTTTAATCTTTTTGGACTTGAGGGATTATTGCACAAAAAGATCGAGCGCTTGTTTTGTTCGGATCGTTAAAACTATCGAAAACTCATCCCTTCTGTATTATTTTATACTTTTTCGGACTTAAGGGATTAGATGACGAAAAAGGACTTTCGGAGTTGACTTTACGTACCTTTTCAGACTCTCTAAAAATGAAAAGGACCGAGTTATCTTTGTCGTTAGACTCGTTAAAAACATTAAATAGCGACAAACTTGTCTTTAGACGAGAACGAGTTTCACTATCGCTAGGCTCGTTAAAACATAACGATGGGTTTGCCCGAAGGGAAAATTATAGAACAAGCATATGTTATCCTCCTCAAGCTTGACAAAAATAAAGAGGTACTGGTCAGCAATGACTGGGGAAAAATTGGGAAAAAGCTCAAAGAACTTTATTGGTAGCAAGTCGCTCTTGAACATGACACTTCCACTCCATGCCAGAGTCGGGTTGGGTTGTTTCATTCACTGGTCACATCACCATCGTCTCGCCATACCATCCACCTTTGGGGTAAATGCTACCAATCCATCACACAAGTTTCACCGATCTGTTCAAGAGAAGTCAACCGTGTCCCATCCACTAGCATACATTATCCTTCATTCTTTCATGACTGCCACCCTGAACCATATATCATCAGATTGTTTTCACCTCCATCAAAATTATTTGCTCCATTCCATGTCACTGATGTGGGATACATTAAGGCCCTCCTTTGACGGATCGCTTCTTGTCGACATCAGCTCATTATCCAAGAAGTTGATCTAGGAACAACCCTTTCAGTACTTTGAAGCTTGCATGCCTCAATGGCAAGTTTCTCACTTCCAGCGACAGGTATACATCAATGACCTTCTACCGAAATATTTTGCATGGTGTTCGACGCCAAGTCCTTTATTCACACCATGTGAATTGTACTGCAGTACCTTGAGGGTCATTATCATTATTGGCTATTCCTCTCGCGCTTGTTAACGTTTACCTCATTGACCGGTAATCAAGCGATGTCTTTCCATGTTCGACTTCAGAACATCTCTCACATGGATCGACTTGTACTTAGAGTGAAGATCGAACGAGTTTGAAGACCCCAGATCTAGTTTCATCCATCCGGGCTGCGATATATATTCAGGAAAAATAAAGACATTGACATGTACAGCATTGCAGCACAGACAATCATGCTGCCAAAGGATGATGATTTCAATAGGATCATCAGTCTATCATCAGACAATTGTCTGTCCTATGTACACAAAAATGAATTTATAAAGCTGAGCATGGGAATGCCCGCCTCAGCTAGATCATGAAAACAGTATGAAAAATAATGTATTGTACTGTATCTTATTACAGGTCTCCTCCCAGCATTGAATGAACTTCGGATCCTCCTAATAAAGCATTTCACCCGATAAATGACCTCATACTTTAGGGGGCAACTGTTATAGACATTTTTGTGCCTTACAGCTATAAGCATGAAATGTCCATAATTCAAGGGATCCAAAGTCCCTAACGATGTTGTTACAACTCCTAAAGGAACAAGGTCAACCAATGACAGCTTCTCCCAGAAGTTCTCCACCAAAAACCACTCAGAAATAGTCAATTCAAGATCAATTCAGAGGCTCCACTAGCTGCCTGCGTTGACATGCAAAGTCTACACTGGCTAGGTGCACTGCAACGCAGGTGGAAGCACTACCAGGGTGCGCTGAGCGGGAAATGACAAATGGCAAGCTCATTCAACGAGGTGGAAAGACCCTGGAAGCTTCCAGAATCTTCTCCAATGACACTTGTCTCAATGAATTCGACTAATGATGAGTAAGAGGCTCTCAACCTCCAAGTGGAAGCAAGAACTGACAGAGGGAAGCCACAAGTCAAAACATAAGCTGACTCATCCTCTCTGCTTACATCTATAAATGGATCTCTCACCCAGAGGTTTAGGAGGCTGGAATTTTGTACTTTGCAGAGAATTGTTGTTGGTTTGAGATTAAGATTAGTACATTGGGTGATTTATGCTTTGTTGGAGGAGAGGAAGGGATTCCTTTGCTGGGAAGTAGATGCTGGATCGGAACTCACTTGGTTGTATCTCCTCTTGGACTTTCTTATTTCATCAATAAACTATTTGAGTTTCTCCTACATGTTGTGTACCAATGATGTTTTGTTATGCTTACATGTTTAGCTTAATCTGATCTTGAGCTTTTTATGAATGTATATCTGTATCTTTGTGTAGTTTCTCTCTCTTGTGATCTTGCAGGAATTCAGTGAAGCTGGGCCGGTGAAGGAGCAAGAAGCTGGGAGCTACTGAAGAGAGGAGTGATTTGGATCGACAAACTAGCGGAAGACACAGGTTAGTTAGATCCTTCTTCCTCATTTACATTTCATAAAGAAGAATACTCAAATAAGTTTCCTTGTTTGTTGCTAAGGCACTATCACCTCTTAGAGTGGGATAGGGGCATTTCGAATTGGATACTTTTCCCAACAACACTCTCCCTTCCCATCTACCCCTCTCTATATATCTCCCTCTCTTGCTCTCTTCACCTCACTCTCCACCTCCCCCTCTCCCACTCGATCTCTCACTCTATCTCCACCTCTCCCTCTCCTTCTCTCTCTCTTTCTCTCCCTTTCTCTCTCCCCCATTGCCATTCATGCTCCCACTCTACCCCCACCTATCTCTTTCTTCCCCTCTCCCTTCGCCTCTCCCCTAATCCCTCTCGTTATCCTCCTCCATCGCCGACCTATCCCTCTCCCTCTCCCCTTCTACCTCCCCCTCTCTTCTTTCACCCTCCTACACCCTCCCTCTCACTCCCTCCCTCTCACTCCCTCCCTCTCTCTCCCTATCTCCCTATCCCTGTCCCTCCCTCATCCTCTCTCTCCCCTAAACACCCCACTCTCTCTCTCTCTCTCTCTCTCTCCCTACCCCACATCCCCTCTCCCCCCTCTCCTCCTCTCCCTCCGCCTCCCATTACCTCTCTCTCTCCCCCTCTCCCCCTCACCCTCTCCCCCTCTCTCCCCCTCCTCATCCTGCTCCCCCTCCCCCTCTCCCCCTCTCTCACCCTTCTCATCTTGCTCCCCCTCTCCCTCTCCCCTTCTCTCCTCTCATCTATCTCTCTCTCTTGCCATCTCCCTCACCCACTTCTCCTCCCCCTCTCCCTATCCACCTCCCCCCCTGCAACTTTGTCTCTCTGCCTCCCACCAGCTATCTATCTTCCCCTCCCCACTCTCTCTCTCCCTTCTCCCCCCCCCCCTCTCTGTGTACCTTTTTCCTCATCTCCCTCTCTCCCCCTCTCTCACTCTACCTCTCCCTCTCCCACTCTCTCTCCCACTCTCTCTATCTCCCTCTGTCCCCTTCTTTCCTTGTCTCTCTCTCTACCCCCTCCTCTCCCTTGTCGTCCTCTCTCCCCCTTGCTCCCCCATCCTCTCTCTCCCCCACTCTCTCCCCCTCTCGCTCTCCTTCCCCATCTCCCGCTCCCCCTATCCCATTCCTTCCCCCCCGCCCCCCTCTCTCTCTCTTGCTATCCCTCTCCTCCCCCCTCTCTATCTCCCCCCTCTATTCCTCTCTCTCCTGGGCCCCCTTGCCCCTCTATTCTATCACCCTCTTCCTTCACCCCTCTCTCTCTCCCCCTCCCCCTCTCTCTCCCCCTCTCCTTCTCCCTCTCTCTCCACCTCTCTTTGTCTCTCTCCCTCTTCCTCTCCCTCAGCCTCTCCCCCTCCCCCTCTCTCTCCCCCCTTTCTTTCTCTCTCCCTCTCTCTGCCTCCCCCTCCCTCACTCTCTTCACCTCCCACTCTCACTCAACCTCTCCCTCTGCCACTCTCTCCCACCTCTTTCTCTCACTCTCCTCCTCCCCCTCTCTCCCCCACTTATCTCTCTCTTTCTCCCTTTCCCTCCCCTCGCCCCCTCCCCCTCATATTGAATGGTGAAATGTATTCATATGATGTGGCATAAAAGTAAGCATCCTTCGTGGCAGCTGCGAGCTCATCACCATTTAGGCTCCCATTGAGTAGCAAATCAATCAAGGTCCATAGCTTGATCAAGAAACAATCCTTCTAGAAATTCTTGGAAGCCCACAGAGTACCCCCAATTTCACCAGCGATGTTCTTTAGGGTTGATAAGTCTTAAGATGCCTACAACAAAATCTTGTAATAAGTTCACTTGCTATCATGTCCAGAGGAGAATCATAATCATGATGTCCGAAAAGTTCGTTGTTTGATATGACCGATGACCCAGAAAACTTCTACAAGCAGACATGAGTTTCTGTATCGATTGTATTCTTGTTCTCGCCAAAGAATTGTGAAGATGATACTGACTTGGTATTTGCAAATTTTTGCCTTGCCTCATGCTTATTCTTTGTGTCTATTGCCGAACTTGGGCATTCTATGAAACTATATGTTGTGTGTTGAGTTACTTTTGATAATTATACGTTGGTCATCTGTGCGTTGAGTCAAAGCAGTTATACCCTTTGTTATAGAAATTTTTGTGCCTTATAGCATTGAGCATGAAATGTCCATAATATAAGGGATCCAAAGTCCCTAAACATGTTGTTCCTACCCCTAGAGGAAAAAATCTAACAAACCACAGCAATTCACAAAAGTTCTCCACCAGAAACTGCTCAAAAACAAGTCAATTCCGGATCATTTCAGTGGCTCCATTAGCTGTCTGCGCTGAATGTCAAAGCCAACACTGGCTACCTGTGCTGAATGTCAAAGCCAACACTGGCTACCTATGCTGAGCGAGAGTGGACATGTGGCAAGTTCATTTCTCAAGGTGTCAAAACCCAGGAAGCTTCCAAAATGACACTTGCCTCAGGGAATTCGACTGGTGATGAGTAAGAGGTTCCAAATCTCCAAGTGGAAGCAAGAACCTCCAAGTGGAATCAAGAACTGACAGAGGGAGAGGACACTAGTCAGATCTCAAGCTGACTCATCCTCTCTCCAAACATCTATATATGGATCTCTCCTCCATGAGATCTAGAGGCTGGAATTTTGTTATTGCAAAGAATTGCTGTTGGTTTGAGATTGGAATCATTGGGTGCTTAATGCTTTGAAGGGGGTGAAGATAGGAATTCCATTTGCTGGGAAGGAGATGCTGGATTGGAGCCCTCTGGATTGTATCTCTTCCTGAACCTTGTTATTCATCAATAAAGCTATCTTGGTTTCTCCTATATACTGATGTATTTTGATGTATGATTGCATTAGTATGTTTAGTTTATTTCTAATCCTGAACTAGTTATGAATATGAATCCATGTCTTGTGTAGTGTTCTCTTCTTGTGATCTTGCAGAAACCTCTTGAAGCTAGGCGAGCGAGAAGGCAAGTAGCTGGGAACTCTCCAAGAGAGGGGAAACTGGATCAAGGGACAAACGGAAGAAACCGGTTAGTCCATCCATCTCTCTTCATTCTTAATTCATAAAGGAAGAAATACTAGAATAGATGTCTCTGTTTGTTGCTAAGGTACTGTCACACCTTAGGTGGATAGAATCATCCTGCATAGGCATTTTTCCCCACAACAAATTGGCGACTCCGCTGGGGAGGATTTGTTTAGTCATTTTATTTGTGTTTCTATCATTGTTTTTTTCATAGACTTGACAGCAACAATTGAACTGCATCTGTTATTCCCAGATGCAAAGTAGACAGTTGCTGCTTTGATCCAATCACTGGACTTGTCTATGATCTGAACAATGGACTCAAAAATGATTTGATGATCCTTTGTGATAGATCTTAGTACTCCCTCAAAGCATCCCTTTGATTTCACCTTGCTTGTTGCTTTTATTTGGCCTGAAACAGTAGATTAAATAGCAATCTGTGACCCAGAACCAGTGAGAAACGAGAGTTTCTCCTTTAGCGCAGACCCTGTGAAGGGATTCTGCATTTCAACGCAGGTCCCGTGAAGGCTACCTGCGCTAAATGTCAAAACCCCTGTGTTGAGGTTGCGTTGAACCAGTTTGGCCTTGTGCAGCTGGGGTTCTCTGCTCTGTTTTGCCTTGTTTTAATCTCTGATTTTTGCAGCCTGTAAGCAGCATAGGTACCAGTCTGATAACTCCTTTTCTCTGCTTAAATTCCGCCTCCTTTTGTACAAAAAGACTGTGAGTGTTTTTTATGTGTTTGTGGCATCATTTACAATTTTCCTTTGCATGAGTGAAATAATCATCCTGTAGCCCTTGATTCAGATCTGTTAATTGTGATCTTAGAAGAGAGTTCATTGGCTATTTGCAATTGATTATACATTTGCTTTTGCTTATTGGTTTGAATTTGTCTCTTTTAAGTGTCGAAACAAGTATTCATTTCGAAAATCGTTAAGTTTTGTAATCTCTTCTACCCTCTCTGATTTCAAAAAAGTAAACTTGTTTGTATTGGTCATTTAAAAGCAAATTCAAAGTAGTACAAAAAGCTTTCTTTGTAGGCATCAATACTAAGAAAGAGGAAAACAAACACCTGCATTGTGCATTTGCATCTTGATAGTTTGCATGTCTGATTTAGGAAAAGTGCATTAGAGTGTGCTGATTGCTCTTTGAGAAAAGATGGTGTCTTTCTTTTCCCTTAGTAGCTAGGATTTTCAAAGTTGAAAAGATATAAAGCTTGCTTATCATCTTTAGACTGCATTTAGGAATTGTATCATACATCTCATGGTGAACCTTGAAAGGAAAACTTCTAAAAAGATCAACCTAAAATAAATTGAATGAACTTAACAATGCTTTGCAACATAACGCACAACATAGAGGTCTAGGCTAGAGATGTGTTCCGGCGCCGTAAAGCCTGGCGACTGTCGATCTCATGGATGGTGGGTGATTCCTCCTGAGGGACGATAGCGCCAGTACGGATTGTGCTCCCACGTATCGTCGCGTATATATTGGTAGACCCCTATAGGCATAAAAGCTTTATCCTTAGGAAGCCGTGTCAGCCGCCCTACTGATCACAATGCACTGAACACAGCATTCAGGAAGATCGACTACCCGTACCCTAAAAAGTATTCTGCGGTTTTGCGAAAAGTTTGGCACACCCTCTGCCTAGAACTCCAGAGCAGTTCCTTTTGGCCTTTTTCAGACTCTATAACGGAAAAAGTCCATCCGAGCATTTGTCACTTCGGGCTCGTTAAAACATCGAAGGAGACTAGAGTCATCTTTAGCTTTTTCTTGACTCTTTAAAAGTGAAAAAGCAAGTTGTGTCTAAAAGCGTCTAAAAAAAAATTTCATTTAATTCGGAAACACATTTTCCCCTTTTGTATTTTGGTTGATCGAGTAATCCGCAATCGTGGAAGAAAGTCAATTGAAACCCCGTCGTTCGCGGAGGCTTACGAGTCAGGCGTCTTTGTCTCCGGAATCGAAAACAGTACGGACAAAGCGAACTCATTTAACCGGTTCGAAATCTCCTATCAAAGTTAGAACAAGTGTTCCAACGACATCTGAGATTCCGGTTACTCCAAACATTTCTGGAAACCCTGCCTCTATAGAAGAAGTTCAACAACCACAGAGGGACAGTAACACTGATCCTAGTCTGGGAGCAAATACTTGCGTTACTGAACCAGTTCCATCTGTAATCGGTTCAGAGAGTCTTGCTCCTCAAACAATTGTCGCTGTCGATTCAACCCCTTCTTCGGCACTAGAAATATTTTACGGACCTGACGGTCTTCCCCTTCCACCTGGTTTGATTGCGATAGAGCAAATTGTAGAAGATCCGCAAGCAAGTACTCCAACTCATTTTGGAGTCGGGGTCACTCTATTTCCTTCATCAGAAGTTAGTCTACCACAAGTGGAAGTTCCTGTAGAATCAGTAGGTAATCTCTTGGATAGACTCAAAATGTCTGAACAACCATCAACATCTAGGACTGTGTCAAACGACACTGCGACAGCAGAACCCCCTGCCGTCACTCCGACAATGTTTGCCGGCATACCATCTGTCCCAACTAGCTCACAACCGCTAGAAGGAGTCCACCCAGGTACTATTTCGACAGTGTGGTATGTTCCAGTTTGTTCCTCCGGAATAATATCCGGCAACTCTTATGTTGAAACTCGCCAGATTGATCCATTTGGAGGTCAATTTGGGCGATCCAGTCCCCAAGGACAAACAATACCCTTGATTTCCGGATTGCTACCGTATGGGTGGCAGTATGCCCTTTCATTACCCCCTACAGGAGGGTATCCATACGGGAGTTCACAACAGTATTTAGGTTATACTGGAGTTACATCAAGTGGTTGGGTACCTATGCTACCTCAACAACCAAGGGTTGTATATTCTATGCAACAGTGTGTACCTATGTCGAACATCCCGACCACACCGGCTATTGTGACAGTGTCGCAAGTTCAAACGTTGCCTATTGTATGTCAACCTCAGATTTCTCAGGTTGTAATGCAACAGCCCCTTGACCCTGTGACACAACCACAATCGCCAACTGGTGGGGCGACACAGGTCCAAACGGGTACAATCACCCCACACCTTGGTCCAACGGTTAGTATAGCGCAACAGAACATGGCTTCACAACCGTGGCTGGTGCAATACCAGCAACCGCAATTCCAGCAAGTGTACCAAGGTTCTGAGCAGCAGATCTTTGCGAACAATGGACAACCGTATATTCAAAACGGTCAAAACCAACCGCTTTACAGTGGTCAAGTCCACCAACCGTATCAGACGTACCAACATCAATTACATTATGCTGGTATGCAAAGGCCCACTGCTCAAGCGATTCCATCGTACCCTGGGTATGCTTCACCTAACCTGAATCAACAGTTACCATTCATGGCAACTTTAGAGTTACCCGATTTACACCGGTTAACCAACGATCTGATTGCTTACGCCCCTTGGTGGCCAGTGATTCCTCACAAACTTCCATCGGACATTCCTAAATTTAATGGAAATCCAGGTGAAGACCCATTGAATCACGTGATGACTTTTCATCTGTGGTGTTCATCAAACACCCTAAACGACGATTCGATAAGGCTTCGCCTTTTCCAGAGGACGTTAACGAGTCCAGCGGCAAAATGGTATATTGAATTACCTAGAGCCTCGTTCGACAATTTCATCTCCCTAGCCACGACTTTCTTAACCCATTTTCAATTATCGATAAGGTATGAAACGGGAACAGAAATCTTAACCAACTTCAAGCAGACAACAGCCACTCACATATCTGATCATATACATGAGTGGCGTCGTCGTCGTAGGATGGTGAAAACGTACGTTCCTGATTAGCTGTTAGCTGAATGGTTTATAAAGTCGTTACCTCCTGCCATAACGAAAGATGTGGCCAAGGGAGGAGTCGTAACGGAGGAGCAAGTTATTGCTCATGCACAATATCTAGACTTAGTCTACACTCAGTCTGGCACGCTCTACGACAAAATACCTGACGCCCCTAGACCAGAATTCTCAATTCCTCCTCCTCCTAAATCAAATAGTGACTCTCATGCCGGCGATGGTGTGATTGGCACGGCAAACGTGAAATCGACAAAGGCTTCGTCTAAGAAAGCCCGTAAGAATTCAGATCAAAATGCAAAAGAAGAAATTCTTGCTTCGGAAGTAAATGCCGTATCAGCAGATAAAGGCAGAGAAACCAATCAACCAGGAAGCAAGAAAAAGCAAAACAAAGGGAAAAAGAAGAAACAGGGTGAGTCATCTCCCAGAAAAACTTCTGCAAACCCTCCTGGGAAAGGGAAACCAAAAAGTCCATGTCAAATATGTGATGAGGATCATTGGACAGGCAATTGTCCATACAAAGTTGAGCTTAAACGGTTCTTCAAAAGTTCGCAAACCTCAGCTGTGTTAACTGATCCATTCCCAAATCTAGGTCAAAATCTGGTTGAAAGTGGAAATGCTTCCCCATCGCAAGTGCTTATGTTGTCGGTTTCAAAACAGCAGAATGATGCTTTGATTTCGACAAGGAACAAAGATTACGGGAATCCACATTTGTCGAACGACAAAGGTAAAGATGAACCAAGTAGTTCGACAACAACTTCGACAGAAGTTGTACCGCCCATCATTCCTGAATTAACAATAAAACCGCCAAAGGGAGTATTACACAAGTCGACATTTAATCCTCGCGCCAGAGCGGCGCAGCATTATAACATAGTGGAAGATTTGGCCCAATTGCCATCCGCTATGTCGACTCTTGAAGTACTACAAAATTGCCCATCCCAAAGGCAGGCTTTGTTATCGACTATTGGTGGGGTTGATCCTAAGGATTCCAATCTTGTATCCTTTGACCACAAAGGATACGATCCTCAGTTACCAGCTCAACTAGCTTTCCTTATTCAAGTGAAAGCCCTCAACAAAACTGTTCACCGAACAATTATTGATGAGGGGGCATCTACATGTATTATGTCGATGAGTTGCTGGAAAACTTTAGGGTCTCCGACCTTGTCGCGATCTTCGACGACATTGAAAGCATTCGACGAAAGGACCTATACCCCGTACGGTATCCTTAATAACTTGAAAGTTGAACTAGGAGCAAAAACAGTAGAAATAGATGTTGAAGTCATCGATGGGAATCTTGACTACAACATCCTGCTGGGAAGACCGTGGATATATGCCATGGCAGCTGTAGTGTCGACTTATTTTAGGAAGATCGCATTCCCTTTTTGAGGAGGGATTACGATCGTCGACCAACAAGACTTCCTCCCTAATGGTTCACAAGTTACAGGAAGCATTCCTATGATCCATGGAAGCAACCATTCGCTTCAAGACATCGGAGTAGGCCTACTGAAAGACCCCACATTAATGGGAACTTTCGTACTTCCACCTCCAATCTATATAGGAGAAGTAGCATTGGTAGGAGCCTGCAACATGATATCTTCCACGAAGATCTCAGAAGATGATATCGCCATGGATCATGCAATGGTTTTGCCCCCAAGCCCAATAGAAATATTGTAGCAATCAATGTTTCAAGCATGGGAGGTGAACCCAAATCAACGCTCCTCAAGCGTTTGGGTAGATAGGTCTAGAGAATATGGTACCCCATTAGATCCTTGGTCGAAAGTGCATGGGACTGACGAAGGAATCCTACAATCAATGTTGATTGAAGGGGCACCATGGAATGATTGCCACCATCGTTCCCTTCTTCCAGAATATGAAGAAGATACTCAACATGACCTTTACCACCCTTCAGTTTTTGAATTCCTATCAAACACTGTAAATACGGTGGATTCCGAGCGAAACTTATCCAATATTGAAGAGACTATAGCCATAAATATCTCGACTAAAACAAATGTTGTAGAGAATATTTATGTCGGCAAAGATTGTTCTCCTTCAAAACTGGAAATATATAACGCTCTTTTTCACGAATTCAGAGATATCTTTGCTTGGTCATATGATGAAATGCCAGGCATTGACTCGAGTATCGTTGAACATGAAATTAAGATGTATCCTGATGTCAAACCAGTAAGACACCGGCTTCGGCAAGTGCACCCCAAGAAAGCCGTTGCCATTAAAGCAGAAGTTGAAAAGCTCCTCCATGCTGGTTTCATCTACCCGGTTCCTCTAACCGATTGGGTTTCAAATATTGTCCCTGTTATGAAGAAACAAGGGACAATTGGAGTGTGTGTTGATTATAGGGATGTAAACCAAGCTTGTCCGAAAGAAAACTACCCTACACCCTTCATCGACCAGATAATTGATGAATGCGCCGGATGTGAAATATTTTCATTCATGGATGGATTTTCCGGGTATAATCAAATAAATATCCGCCCACAGGACCAGTCAAAGACTGCATTCATCTGTCCGTGGGGCACATTCACTTATCGAAAATTACCCATTGGTTTAAAGAACGCAGGGGCGATGTTTTAGAGGGCAATGAATTATACCTTCCATGACATCAAGAACATCGTTCAACCATATCTCGACGACCTTCCGGCTCATTCGCGAAAGGGGACTGATCATCCGCAGCATTTAAGAGCGATATTTCTACGTTGCCGACACTACAAGATAAGACTCAATCCACACAAATGTGTGTTTTGCGTCGGTTTTGGTCGTTTACTTGGCTTTGTAGTCTCTAAGGATGGGATTCGTCTCGACCCTTGCAAGGTTCAGGCAATCATTAATTTGCCTCCACCTTCAAATTTGCTTCAGATTCAGAAACTCCAAGGGAAAGCAAAATTTCTGAGGAGGTTCATTCCAAATTACGCAGAACTTGCTAAAGGTTATACTCGTCTTTTGAAAAAGGATGTACCTTTTGTCTGGGATCAAGTGGTGCAAGCTTCTTTTGATGCTCTGAAAGATTCTCTAGTAAAAGCATCATTAATGTATACCCCGGACTATCAAAGAGATTTTAACCTGTATCTGGCTGCAGCGGATACGACCATTGCGATGGTTTTAATTCAAGAAGTCGATGGAATTGAACATCCTATATATTATTTAAGCAAAAACTTGAATGATACAGAAAGAAAATATTCTTATGTTGAAAAGCTAGCACTCGCTGTTGTTCAAGCGATACAAAGATTTCGACATTACGTCCTCTTTCGGAAAACTACCATTCTATCAGATTGCAACCCCATGACTTATATATTGACGCGACAGTTGCTGGGGGGCAAATATTCAAAATGGATAGCGATCCTTCAAGAGTTTGATCTGGAATTTGTAAAATCCAAATCAAAGAAAGCTTTAGTCTTCGCAAAATTATTGTGCGATCTCCCATCGTCGTCCAACGATGAAACATCCGAAGAATCAATCGTGGACGAGCATTTGTTTCTGATATCTACAAGCAATGAGTGGTATGGAGATATAATAATTTATCTCCAAACCCAAAAATTCAGGCCTAACACCTCTCACTCAGAACAGAAACGTATACGATACCAAGCAAAAGACTACATGATCGTCGGTGATACGCTTTACAATCGTGGTATCGATACAGTTCTGAGAAGGTGCCTTACCCATGAGGAGGCTGAAAAACCCTGAATGAGTGTCATTTAGGTGCGTGTGGGGGGCATCAATCTGGATATGCTACAGCACAAAAAATCTTACGAGCAGGATACTTCTGGCCAACAATGTTCAAAGATTGCATAACCGCAGTCAGAAGTTGCCATGCTTGTCAAATTTTTGATAGCAAAACCATAAGACCACTTGCACCTTTACAGCCAATAGTTGCTGTTGGGCCTTTCGCCAAATGGGGCATCGATTTCATGACATGTAACCCCACCGCGACCAGGGGGCATGGGTATATTATAGTCACCGTTGACTATTTTACCAAATGGGCCGAGGCGATGCCTACATTAGATAACACTGGTGAAACAGCTGCCCTTTTCTTTTTCAATCATGTAGTCGCCAGGTTCGACGTACCACAGGCTATAGTTACAGATCATGGATCGCATTTTCGCAATCACATGATGGTTGAATTAGCTGCCAAGCTAGGGCTATCTCACGACAGCTCTACCCTGTATTAGCCGCAAGCCAACGGACAAGTTGAAGCAATCAACAAGGTCCTGAAGCGTATGTTGCAAAGGATGATCAGAGTTCACAAAAGAAGGTGGCACCTAATCCTGTACTCAGCCTTGTGGGCTTACCGAACATCGGTAAGGAATGCAACCGGGTTCACACCTTTCCAATTGGTGTATGGACTGGAAGCAGTCTTACCAATCCAGCGTGAAATTTCGTCTCTTAAACTCGCAATTGATCTCCTCCCCGGAACTTCGGAAGAAGAGGCCCGTTTCTTGGAATTAATCCAATTGGATGAAACCCGTCGTGACACCGCTTTGGCTAACGAAGCCCATAAGAAACGAGTCAAGGTGCAGTTCGACAAAAATGTCAAACCCCGTGTCTTCTCAGAAGGTGACTTGGTCTTACTTTATGACCAAGAATCCGATAAATTGGGAGTAGGTAAATTTAATTCTTTATGGATGGGCCCCTATATTGTTAAACGAGTGTTAGAAAAAGGAGCCTACGATTTAATGGATTATGACGGAATTCCACTGGCGCAACCCCGTAATGGGTTGTACCTCAAGCGTTACTATGCTTAAATAGTAACCTGTATGCTTTTGTTGTATTTTGTTTTCGCTAAAGTGTTTGTTTTGGTCGAGTAATCCACATTTTTACATTTATTGCAGATGTCAAACCTTCTGGAGACATGTGTTGGATATGCCGACGGAGCGAGTCGTAGTTCGCGGAACTTGTCCTCCGCAGCCTGGGCCATTTTTGATCCAAGCGGCGAGTTAGTAAGTTTCAGAGGTGTATGTATCGGGCAATCAACGAATAACATCGCTGAATATAGCGCGTTGATAGAACTACTCTCTGATGCCATCACCCATGGTATACACCGACTAATCATCAGGCTAGACTCACAACTCGTAATACTACAACTCAATGGTATATATTCCGTCCGCAACCCAGCTATTTATCGCATGTTTCTAAGGGTTAAGATTTTGGAAAGACAATTTGATTTAATTCAATATCAGCATATTTCCAAAAACTTAAACACATTAACCGACTCATTAGCAAACTATGTGTTAGATAGACATTTGCGACATTTATAAAAAGAGACACATCATCAATGTTGTACATATGGATCATATAACTCAACCAAAATAAACCCCGAAAATCAAAATATATATATATATATATATATATATATATATATATATATATATATATATATAAGCTGTTTATCGTTTATACATAATGTTCTGTAACCAAGACAAAAATCGGTCGTATGACCCAAAAACTCAAAAATGCTAGGGGGCACCCTAGCCTAGTGATGCTCATGATAGCACGTCACGGCCTGTGCAATCATGCGCAAGAGACGAGTCCATCGTCTAGGCACACCAGTAGTATGCCGCTACAACTGTAAAGGTAACTCATCAATCCTCACATCGGGAATGCCGAGAGTAAGGCTCTCAACCTGCTCTTGCACAGCTGTAAGGGTCTCAGCCACGTCAAGGTCACGGAGAATAACCCTCCCAGTAGTCTCCCCTGCTAGGGCAGCGACTGGCGCTCTCGGGCGAACTGCTGGACGAACAGGACCAACATCTGCATGCACACATGAGTTTGATTAAAGTCTTGATAGAATAAAGCACAAGGACATTATAAATAAGAACAGTAAACAGTAATATGGTCGAAGATTTTACCAATAGCGCCCCACTGTTCGCCATCCGGCAGTACCAAGTCCGGATCGCCTCGGAAATCCATACCAACATATGGATACTCGGAATAGACCATCTCCTGACGCTCGAACCACCTGAAGAAGGTATCAGTGAAAGAAATCTGAGATTGACCAGCATGCCTAGACATGTGATCAACCCATCTCTGCATGCGTGGCTCGGTAGGAGAAGGCAAGTCGAGTGCGATATACTGAGGTTGCATCAGTGGTATTTTCTCCAAGGCAAAGGCAGTCAGAATAGAACCAAATCCAAAGTTCTTCAGCTTCCCGTCCTTTACCTTGTTCAACTGACTTTTCATCTGAAGAAGTACTGCATCACACCAGTTGAATATTTTCGGTTGGAGGCACTCCAAGGCGTGCTGCACATAGGATCTGTTGGCAACATGAAGAGATGCACTACCGGCCATCCTACCAATAGTATACAGAATGGACCTGAGAGATCTGTCAGCAATCTCACGGATAACGACCTTGCCGTCTCTGCTCGGCTGAGATCCTTCCCTGCAATACTGGCGGACATAATCTCTCACGGAATCACTCCCTCGGGCCGAACCTGACAAAGAAATGGGAGCACCCCGCCTCGACAAGCCAGTCAAGAAGTAAATGTCTACTATGGTCAGGGGGATAGATTTGCCCCTAATCTGAAATACTTAGTTGATAGGATCCCAAGCATCAAGCATATACTGCAGTAAGGAGATCTGTTCTCTCATACTAGAGATACGGAAGAACTTCAACAGGCCACAGTTCCGCAGCGCATTCACCGTGATAGGGTCATGGAGGGCAATCATGTCCTCTTCTTCATGTTCTCGTTCTCGCCATGTAAGGGTCATTTTGCTCAAAAATCCCTGCAAAACAAACAAGAGAAAGAGTAAGATCCTGGATTTGATGAGAAACTAGCAAAATTTTCATCAAAAACTGTGCAACAGAACTGTTTTTCTATGCCCAACACAACTGGCTAGTGTTCCACCTGCATTGAAGGTCAAACTGCCTTCATGCAGCTTGACATTCAACGCAGGTTTCGAGTGAACTGCCTGCGCTGATGGCAGAGCGCCCTAACAAAACCCCAGGGGCTCGGGAGAATGGGAAAACAGGCACAGAATGGAAAAAGGAAACCATGAAAAGAAAGAGCTAGGGTTTAGCTCCTACCTGGTCCAGACGGTGCCGAAAATCGTCCGCAGAATCTCCCGGAATCAGCTGATGAAAATCAGGGGGGAAGAGGCACCTCCAAAGCTCCAACAAACCAAGTTCAAATGAAATGGTAAAATGAGAGGTAAAAACACTTTTTAATTGCTTTTTACGTAGTTCAAAGCGAAATATTAGGGTTCTAATCTCATTTTCAAGCAAATGTTGTTCATTTCTAACTAGTTTGATGCAGCAATTGAGGATACAGTACTATCTTTGAAAAAGGGCAAAGCTAGTTATGGTAAAAAATCAAAATTTGACCATATGATATCGAGCAGTTTTAGCACACAGTTCATGCTCGTTAAAAAATAAACACAAGATCCGAGCAGTTTTAACGCGAACTTCATGCTCGTTAAAAAATAAACATAAGCAATGAGCAAGTGTTTCCACCAGCATTTAAGCTCATTTTAAAATAAAAAATGAACCTACCCGGTAAATAACCACTGTGAATGTAACCTTATCAGCCATTAAAGCCTTGGTCGTGTTTGCGCCGTCACCTCCACTTTTCATTTGGCCGATCGTTCACCTCCATATGATTGTTTACCCATTTTGAGGAACAGCTGCGAAGAGTGATTTCACCTAGCCATCCTTGTGACACTGCCGTGATTGGAAAATTCCAACCTGTACCTGGAATCAGCTGCTAACCTTGTTTATCACTCGTTCCTCAAAAGACGAGTCTTCTTTAAGCTCTTTTCAACTGACTTGTAAAATATGAAAAGATTGCCGAGTCCTTGGCCTTCCAGCTCGTTAAAGGGACAGGAAGTGCTATCCCTCCTCTAGATTTTAATCTTTTTGGACCTGAGGGATTATTGCACAAAAAGATCGAGCGCTTGTTTTGTTCGGCTCGTTAAAACTACCGAAAACTCATCCCTTCTGTATTGTTTTATACTTTTTTAGACTTAAGGGATTAGATGACGAAAAAGGACTTTTGGAGTTAACGTTATGTACCTTTTCAGACTCTCTAAAAATGAAAAGGACTGAGTTATCTTTGTCGTTAGACTCGTTAAAATCATTAAATAGCGACAAACTTGTCTTTAGACGAGAACGAGTTTCACTATCACTAGGCTCGTTAAAACATAGCAATGGGCTTTCTCGAAGGGCAGGTTATAGAACAAGCATATGTTATCCTCCTCAAGCTTGACAAAAATAAAGAGGTACTGGTCAGCAATGACTGGGGAAAAATTGGGAGAAACTAAACAAAACTTTGATGGTAGCAAGTCGCTCTTGAACATGACACTTTTCCTCCGTACCACAATCGGGTTGGGTTGTTTCATTCACTGGTCACATCAATGGTCTTGCCATACCATCCATATTTGGGGTAATGCTACCGATCCATCGCATCAATGTCACCACATGTTCAAGAGAAGTCGTTCAGAAAAGTCAACTGTGTCCCGTCCACTGCCATACATTATCCTTCATCCTTTCATGACCGCCACCCTGAATCATATGTCACAGATCGTTTTCACCTCCATCAAAATCATTAGCTCTGTTCCGTGTCACTGATGTGGGATTCATTAAGGCCCTCCTTTGATGGATCGCTTCTTGTCGACATCAGCTCATTATCCGAGAAGTTGATCTAGGAACAACCCCTTCAGTACTTTGAAGCTTGCATGCCTCAATGGCAAGTTTCTCACTTCCGGCGACAAGTATACATCAATGACCTTCGACTGAAATTTTTTGCGTGGTGTTCGACGCCAAGTCCTTTATTCACACCACGTGAATTGTACTGCAGTACCTTGAGGGTCATTATCATTATCGGTGATTCCTCTCGCGCTTGTTAACGGTTTACCTCATTGACCGGTAATCAAGCGATGTCTTTCCATGTTCGACTTCAGAACTTTTCTCACATGGATCGACTTGTACTTAGAGTGAAGATCGAACGAGTTTGAAGACCCCGGATCTAGTTTCATCCATCTGGGCTGCGATATATATTTAGGAAAGATAAAGACATTGAGATGTACATCATTGCAGCAGATAATCATCCTACTCAAAGGATGATAATTTCATCAAAATTATCAGTCTACCATCAGACGATTGTCTGTTCTATGTACAGAAAAATGAATTTATAAAGCTGAGCATGGGAATGCCTGCCTCAGCTAGATCATGAAAGCAGTATGAAAAATAATGTATTGTATTGTATCTTGTTACAGGTCTCCTCCCAACATTGGATGAACTTCGGATCCCCCTGATAAAGCATTTCACCCGATAAACAGCCTCATACTTTAGGGGGCAACTGTTATAGACATTTTTGTGCCTTACAACATTAAGCATGAAATGTCCATAATCTAAGGGATCCAAAGTCCCTAAACATGTTGTTCCTACCCCTAGAGGAAAAATGCTAACAAACCATAGCAATTCACAAAAGTTCTCCACCAGAAACTGCTCAAAAACAAGTCAATTCCGGATCATTTCAGTGGCTCCATTAGCTGTCTGCGCTGAATGTCAAAGCCAACACTAGCTACCTCGGTTGAATGTCAAAGCCAACACTGGCTACCTGCGCTGAGCGAGAGCGGACATGTGGCAAGTTCATTTCTCAAGGTGTCAAAACCCAGGAAGCTTCCAAAATGACACTTGCCTCAGGGAATTCGACTGGTGATGAGTAAGAGGTTCCAAATCTCCAAGTGGAAGCAAGAAACTCCAAGTGGAATCAAGAACTGACAGAGGGAGAGGACACTAGTCAGATCTCAAGCTGACTCATCCTCTCTCCAAACATCTATATATGGATCTCTCCTCCATGAGATCTAGAGGCTTGAATTTTGTTATTGCAAAGAATTGTTGTTGGTTTGAGATTGGAATCATTGGGTGCTTAATGCTTTGAAGGGGGTGAAGATAGGAATTCCATTTGCTGGGAAGGAGATGCTGGATTGGAGCCCTCTGGGTTGTATCTCTTCCTGAACCTTGTTATTCATCAATAAAGCTATCTTGGTTTCTCCTATATACTGATGTATTTTGATGTATGATTGCATTAGTATGTTTAGTTTATTTCTAATCCTGAACTAGTTATGAATATGAATCCATGTCTTGTGTAGCGTTCTCTTCTTGTGATCTTGCAGAAACCTCTTGAAGCTGGGCAAGCGAGAAGGCAAGTAGCTGGGAACTCTCCAAGAGAGGGGAAACTGGATCGAGGGACAAACGGAAGACACTGGTTAGTCCATCCATCTCTCTTCATTCTTAATTCATAAAGGAAGAAATACTAGAATAGCTGTCTCTGTTTGTTGCTAAGGCACTGTCACACCTTAGGTGGATAGGATCGTCCTGCATAGGCATTTTTCCCCACAACACCTTTGTATTGTGTATTGATTCATGTGTTGGTGTTAATAGCTCATTGTTTTACAGTTTGGCTATTTACTTGAAGCTCTTGATTTTGGTGCTCCACCTCATGGAGGTATTGCCTATGGGCTTGATCGGTTGGTTATGCTTTTGGCTAGAGAAAGATCTATCAGAGATGTTATTGCATTTCCAAAGACAACTACAACATAATGTTCTCTAACAAAAACACCATCAAAGAGATGATCCAAAGCAGTCAGACCCTTTGTATTGTGTATTGATTCATGTGTTGGTGTTAATAGCTCATTGTTTTAAAGTTTGGCTATTTACTTGAAGCTCTTGATTTTGGTGCTCCACCTCATGAAGGTATTGCCTATGGGCTTGATCGATTGGTTATGCTTTTGGCTAGAGAAAGCTCTATCAGAGATGTTATTGCATTTCCAAAGACAACTACAACACAATGTTCTCTGACAAAAACACCATCAAAGAGTTGATCCAATGCAGCTTCTAGAACTTTCCTATTCCATTGAGAAGTTTACTGACTAGTGAAGCAGTTTAAGCTAGTTACATAGTTTACAGTTTTTTAAATGGTACAGATGGGTGTTTGTGGCATATCATTGTGTTGGGCTTGGTAGTAATAATCCACACTTCCACGCGTAATGTTTGCTAGTGAGATTTATCTTACAATGGCAGTGCATATTTTGTTGGTTAGTTTTGGCTTCTGCTTTGATTAATTGAAGAAAGGAAGCTCAAATCATATCCTGATATACCGTTACAAGAAATTTTGGAAGGTATCAATGTCATGAATATGTTAACAATTGGAACAACTTATGGCGTTCTAAACTCATATTTCTAGAACAAATGAGGTATATAAAATTCTCTCTATGGTGGGGTGAGAGAGGCACCACAAGAGGCACTTATTAGCGATGGCCTCCTAAATGTGCTAAGTTTTTGTACTTAGGATGCATATTTTTTTATTGTTGCCATTCACTACAGTCTTGCTTATTTTATATGAAGAAATTGATGATATTGTAAGCACTTAAACTTGTAACAAAGTTTCACCCCAGGGTTTCGGAGGTAAGCACATCATCTATCCTTTCAAAATTGGCAAATGTAAGGCACTTCTTATGTGCTTTCAGCTTTGCAGTTTATGAGATTATGTTTGTAAGCCACTTTTTATGTGAAAATTTGGGGTCTGTTTATATTCTTTAAACTTGCAGCAATTTGGCATTATTTAGGATTCCAGTGGAAATTGTTTTAGGCCAAGACTATCCCTTGTATTTTCTTAAAGGTTGTTCATATTAGAGATTGATTTGAAGTTGTTTCCATAATTTTATATAAAAGAGCAATTGGTGTCCACCTTTTCCTCATTGTTTTACTATTTTTTGAGGTTAAAAATGGCTCTAATTGGTGCAATATTAGAGTTACTAGACAATATAATACTCTCTACTATGGATAATGCAGTCAAAATCAGCAAGGATTTTCTTACCGATATTCATAGTTGTTTACAAGATGTACATGAAAAGATTGACTTTTTACAGCTTGAAACTCAGCTTCAACAAGAAGATTTAAAACAAAGGAATTATCATTTTGAACCTACTTCTATTCAAAACATTGAGACAACAACCCATCACTGTTGGCCATTTGAAAGATCACTGTTTTGATCTTCACCCATATAAGAACTGTCATAAAACCACCCATTCTTCACACAGATGCTTAAAGAAAAAACCTCCTGCAAGATCAAAGATTCATCTTGGATGGATCGCTTCTTGGAAATGGGCATCAACAGGCAAGAAGATATTTCAGTCACATGTCAGAACTTATTCAAGAGTGTTGAACAGTCTTGCAGTTGAGTTTTCTCCATCATCTCACCTTGTATCTGACAGGGGAGGAAATGATGGTCATATACAAGCTTCAAAGCCACATCAAGCGACGCTGAGCCACAACCTGCCACACTAATTTTAGAGTTGTAGCCAGAGACAAAGATGCCCCTGAGCATGCCTTCAGTTGGTAATTTGGGACATTTCCTCTAGCAAAAGACTTCCGCTTCTTGCCAATTTCGAAAGAGTTCTAGGAATAGAATTGGGGACACTTTCTCTAGTAGAAGACTTCATCTTCTTGCCAGTTTTGGAAGAGTTCCAAGAATTGCATTAAGCATTCCAGAGTTGTTGGTCATCCTTAAACCATCATAGGTTGAGACTTCTCTTTTCAGGTTGAAGTTCTCCCTTTTATGCGGGGTGAGACCTCCCTTTCATGGTTGAAGGTTTCCCTCTTCAAAACATCAAGAGCTCTTCCTCTAGTAGAAGACTTGAGCTTCATGCCAGACTTGGAAGAGTTCCAGGAACTACATTAAGAATTTCAGTGTTGGTGGTCATCCTTAAACCATCGCCCTTTATACCAACATTTCAGAGAGCACATTCAGCCTAGTGCTGCCATGCATTTTTTACACATTTTTTATTACAGCTCTCTTCTTGGACTTGTTAGCACCTAAATCTGCCTTAGGCTGAAGGAAGGAAAAAATTAGGGTAACCACAAACCACGCTCAGTCTAGTAGTTAGACCTACTAGAGCAGGAGAGGGCTCTCTCTGAGTCATGCTCAGTGAATGGATAAGCAAAAATGGTCTGAGATGACTTACAATACAATGTTTACCTTAGGCTATTAAGTGAATAGGGATTCTGGAAACAATTTTATGAAATGACCAAGCTTCTGGGATGTTATGGGACTGGCACTCAACAAAGAACAGAGAATTGAATATGAAGGCACAGATTATTCCGTGAGGCAAGGTAGGCGGAAAGTGCAGCAATTTCGGTTTAAGGTAACGCAGAATGGAAAGATTGCTGAAGAAAGTGAAAAGGGCATAGTCGCATGAATCCTTTTCAACAGAATAATAACACTGTACATGAAATTTTCCCACCGGTAGAGCAATATAAATTGAATTCTACCTAATCTCACTTAGAAAATTTCACTGAAATGAAATGTGAATTGAATTATGAAACATAACAAGATACATATGGAACATAAGAACACATTTGCTACACTCACAACAACAAGAATCTCATGAAACAAAGTCGTTGCCTTTCATTAATTCTCTGTCAAAAATACACAGTGCAGAAACAAAGTTTCTTTCCCACAGTCTCCCAGAAGTTACAAGCCAGCCAACCCTTTGAAAATAGCTTACATACAATATATAGAATTTGCCATGAAGAGATAGAACGCCCCAGGGTTATGGAGTTACTCGAATCATTACAAAATGGAGATGAAGAGCCAACCATCAGCTACAGGTGCATCATTACAAACATGAAATTTGGCCTTGGTGACCGTTCGCCTTCCTTCGCCACTTGGATAGAAGCCCATCTGGAGAGAAAATACTTCAAATGCCGCCTTTGGTGCCAAAAAACTGAAGTGTAGATGAGTGGACCCACTTGGAGAAGTCGCGAACCAAAATTTCGCGAAACGGAAGCAAATTTGGCAATTTTTCCTCTGTGCACCGCGCCAAATTCTCTGTGCATCGCACCACTTTGGAGCCTGTTTTGGGGAACTTTCATGTGTCCAAAATGTGCCCAAGTGGGCATGTTGGAAAAGCCTGTCCTATCTAATTTCTAACCCCACTAGAATTTTTGAATTTGGTGCTCATTTTCCCCTCCAAATCTTCATTCCCTGAAGACTGCTTCCTGTGTGTCAAAAAAGTGGCAGAGAGGCCATTTTTGGGTGTTTTTTGACCTTTTGGAGACTCATACCTTACCCAAATCTCTTGCCCGGACACCAGTGGTCATAACTTTCGATGCTGAATCCAAATATGCAAGTGGTTTCTTCATTGGAGCCCTAGAACTTTAGTGTCGTGCCAGTGGCACAGCGCACGAGGAGGAATTTCCTGTTTTCTGTCCAAAAAATCAAAATTTGACCAAAACTTCCCCAAATTTCCTGAAATTTGGGCTAGAGGTTCCCTATGGGGTTCCATGCTGAGCTAAGGAAGCCTTAGCCAAGATTATAAGTCTATCTTTCTCTTTCGCCTCTTTTTCCCTCCTTGTTGCCTTTCTCAATTTTGCCTTCAAGCTCTTTATTCGGGCCTTGGCGCTCATGTTTCGTGCCTGGTAGTGAAATGCCATGTGCCTCAGCAGTGCAAGGTCCTTGTCGGCTTTTTCTAGCAGCCTCTCCAAATGCATGTTGGTCCTCTCAAGGTTGGCCTCCCGATCCTCATTGATTTCTTGCTCCAAAGATGTGAGCTCAACCCTTCTTTTTTGAGCAGCTTGGCGATGCTCACGAATGTTTTGCAGCTCCATGATCACCTGCTGATCCTCTAGTTTCTTATTTCTCTGTTCCAGGTACTTCATGTTCCACTTGGCCCTCTCCAAATCAAGGGACAAGGCCTCAATCTCTGACTGCTGTTCCTGGATGACCTCTCTAAGCTCCTCATTTGTTGGCTCTGTGTTGGTGTCATCATCATGGAGGAGAACAAACTCAGTCTCTCTTCAACCTGATGGCTCTCCCAAAGACCCCTCATAATCTGATGAAACTTTTGATGCCATTACTGTTGTTTGTACCCTAAGTCTTAAGTTGCCCTCTGAATCCAATGAAACTGGTAGATGCTCTGAAAATATGTCACCAAGGGGGAAATAAAACATGGAGTATTAGGAGAGGAATGATGAAATGGTGATAGGGATTAAAGAGAGAGATTTATTAGAGATTTGGAAGTGTTTGGGTATGGTGTTGACGGGGTAGGGTAGGAGAACACTTTGACAACATTGTTACTGTAGCAAAAACCCTAGGAGCTTGATTTCTTTGTGTCTTCCTTTGTTTACTAAAAAAAATTTTGGCATTGGGTTCATACTCGTCAAAATCATGATATTCTAATCAAGTTTAATGCCAAGAGTGAAGGTAGTTGGTCTACCTTTCAAGTTTTATAGTCATTCACAAAATGTTTAGGCAAATTTGTGGTTTTCTGGGCTTATACCTCTGTGCACCACGTGCTTTGCCCAGTGCACCGCAAGCTCTGAGTGCACTGTGCCAGTGGCATTTTTACACTGAGGTCAGGCTCCCAGTGTGCTGCATGCTCTCATTGCATAATGCCTCCTTGTGTGTGCGTCGCGCGCTCAGAATTTCACCATGAATTGCTTGCAGGGATAGGGAAAGGGTTATGTGGTGGATTTAGGATGGGTTTCTTAGGAAAAATGGTGAAGGGGAGATGAGAAAGATGATGGGTGAGGGGACAAGGGGAGTGGAGTGAAATTTTGGTGCTATCATCTCATTTTTGCAGCCCCAACCATCGTCTTCTTGGTAATTTTCTTATGGTTGACCTTATGCTTTTAGGTGACATTTAAACATTTTATAAACACCATATCATTGACAAATTTGATGTACAAGAGGTTTCATAAAGCCTACCTCTTGATTTGATGGGCTTCACAAGAAATTTGAGGCAATTTGGCACAATTTCAGCCCCTTTTTTCCCTGTGCACTGCGCTCTCTGTGTGCGCCAAGCCAGTGTAAATTTTACACTAGAAAATCTCTCCCAATGCGCCGCGCTCTCTCTGTGCACCGTGCTAGTTTCCAAGCGACTTTTGGAGGCCTTACCGGTGTCCAAATTTGGTGTAGGATAGTGCTCCGGAAAGGTATTTGAGTCTACTATCCAATACAATTAGAATTTTTCAATTTGGAGTTCATTTTCCCTATCAAAAGTCAAATCTCCCAAGACTAGTCAAAAAGTGCCCAGTGAGGCTGCCTCAAGGTAGAGTGCTGTTACAGTAAACTTTTGAAGGCCTTTCTCAACTCCAAATTGAGCTCATGATAGCTCATTGGAAATATCTTTGTGTCTAGTTATCATTTGACTCATCAAGAAAGTCATTTGGCCAACTGAGCTAGGAGAAAACTTGATTTTCCCAAGGTAACTTCAGAGGTGCATCAATTCTCCCGAGGCAATTGTATTTTTGACATTTATTCCAAACCATGACACCCATGTAAAATGTGTAGGAGGTTTTTCTTCCTTGGCCTATTTTGGACAAAAAAATCTCTCAATTTTTCCAAATTCGTCTTTCTTTGCTCAGAAACATCATTTGAGTGAAACCTACCCCGATGT
This sequence comes from Pinus tabuliformis, assembly GCA_031772625.1. Classification (NCBI taxonomy): domain Eukaryota; kingdom Viridiplantae; phylum Streptophyta; class Pinopsida; order Pinales; family Pinaceae; genus Pinus; species Pinus tabuliformis. The sequence goes on along the minus strand of CM062820.1, from coordinate 1,087,309,382 downwards.
GTGGAACAAGAGATTTGTCGAAATGAAGCGAAATGAAGGGGATAGGGAGCTTATAAATTCTTGAGGGAATTTTGGGAAGTAGGGAGGGATGTTAGGAAATAGTGGAAATTGGAATCTCTAAAATTGAGTGAGGGGAAGGGGTCCAAAAGGGCAAAACACAGTCCCAACCTGGAAAACTGCTAGGTTGTAGCAAGAAACTAGGGTTTGTGCAAAAAAGAGGAATTTGGGGGATCTCAGTGATGGTAAGTGTTTGATGAAGTAATTTAAGGATAGGGGAAGGTGTATGAACATCAGGATACAAGTTTTGCCAATGATTTGACCGTCCAAGAGAAATTGCCCTCAAAACCCTAAGAGAGGGAAATGACCGTAGCTAGGCGCTACTGAAGCATGAACAAGGTGTAACATGACCCATTGGAACTTGACATGATGATGTCAACCCTCTGAATGATGGTAGAATCAACCGAATGGTGACATGGAATGACATTTGGACAACTTTAGAAGGAGTACAAGGAAACCCTAGACATAATGCCTAGTGGCCAAATTTTTCTTGAAGACTTACTGAAATGACAAAATTTGACCTTGACACCTTAAAATCATTTTGTAAGAGCATGTTTGATCACTGGAGGAAGGCTGCAAAGACTGACACTAACATCGGCTCCAATAGGGATGGCAACTCCTTGGAGGTGCCAAGAACTGCAGATCTTTGGGTGAGCAGACAGTGCCTTCGTCCATTAGGCTATGGGGTCCTTTATTCTGACAAACCAACATCACTCAATTTATTGACTGAAACTTGACTGAAACTGACTCAATTCGAACTGAAATGATTGAAAAACTTGACTCTATGCAAAAGGAAATGACTCATGACTGACTTAACTAAAACAAGAACTGCCAAAACTTATTCAATGGCAGCAGTCCATCAAGATTCGAGGGTTTCAAATCATGATGACAACCACCTGCATACTAATGCAATATGTACAATCATGTGTAATGTGTCTTCCAATGTAACCAATCAAGTAGATGCCTCCTTGATTGATTCTCCGGATCATATCTTCTGGTCAACAATAGATACTGGTAAATGGGCCTCCAAAAACATAATTGACCATGATCTCCTTCATCACTGAATACTGCAATAATCACCTTCACTGCTGACTGCAACAAATCTGCCATTGGATCCTGAAAAACATGAAGATTCTCCTCCTGCTGAAGAAACAAGGTGTCTATTTCTTGTGATTCTGATCTCTTTTAAAAAATAAGAGTATGTTCCTGGTCCTTAAAAAATTTGGAACAAGTAGATGAGCAGCTCTCCGTTTCAAAGAACATTTCAAAATATGAGACATATGAAGAAGAATTTGAAAGAGAATCCTGAATGATCTGATTCTCTATGGTCTGAATATACTATAGGTCATCTTCATATGATATGACAACCAGATTATCATGTTCCTCATTACATTCATCACTCAAGAGAAAAGAAACTTCAGATGATTCTTGAAACCCAAGCATGACATTTCTATCATCTACCAACGATTCATCCAAGGAAACTTTTTCACTTACTTGAACAAAGATCTCATCTTGTTGTTCATAGAGGGAATGAGCTACCTCCTCACCATCTGTCTCTTGATCTGATTTATCATCCCCATTATCTGAGATTGGAACATCATTTTCTTGCATATCATCTTTTATTTCCACCAGATCTGAAACAAAACTTCTTCTTTCATCATTTCCAGCCATATGGAATTCTTCAACCTGCTGATCTATAAAGTTGTTCACTGGACTGTCATCCTTTTCTTTAGAGATATTATAAAGATTTTGCCTTATAAACTGAAATGCTTCGTAACACAAGGGTACAAAATCCTCTTTCATCATTAAATCATGTATTTCGGCTGCCTCACCTTCATCTATGATTTGATCTTGAATTGTGTTTGGTGGCTGAAAATCTGATTCTTTATCCAAAATGATTTCATCAATCATTTCAGAGGAAGATTTCTTATTAATGACCTGCTCAAAAATTTCGCCATCTGTCTCATATTCAACATTAAAACTGAGAGATTGTTGATTTCCTACAAGCTTTTCATTTGAAGATTTACTATGCAATTTACGACGCAAAAACTGAAATGATTCAAAACAGAGAGGTAAGGAATCTTCTTGTATCGTCTGATCATATAAGCCAGCTTCTATGTCTTCATGTGCAACCTGACTGTTAATGGCATTTGGGGGCTGGAACTCTGAATATAAGAAGTCTGGAACAAAGTTTTCATCTCCCTCAAGAGGATCCAAATCAAGATTTTTCGATAGCTGATGTCTGATTGCATGGAAATTATCTCTGATGAACTGACATGAATCAAAGCACAAAGGCAAAGATCCTTCACTTACTTCAAAATCTGTTGCACTTTCCTCATCGTTTCCATAGCTGATATGCCTCGGTTGATCACTGTACTCGAGCTGCTGTAAGCAAACTTCCTCATCCCATAAACTACCTGCCGATTTGTCTGCAAGATTAGATTCTGTTTGGAGAGCATAATCATCATCATCATACTGATCAAACTGAGGCAAATCGTCAGTATAAAACACGTCATCAAGCATACATGTCATATCAACAGGTCTTTCTTCTCCAATATGATCTACAAAACAATCCTTATGACTACTGAGATAAGAAACAAAATGTTTTGGATCAGCCACTTGTTCATGAACGTCATTTTCATCTTTTGCAGTCATTTTTCTCACCATCTCTTCTACTGCACTCACCAAAATGTCAAGCTTTTCCTCTGAAGGTGTAGTTTTCTCTAGATCCACGTTTTTCATCTCTTCTTCTTTCAACCTTGCCCTTCTGATCAACAAATGAGCCTCTACATTTACTGCATTGTTCTGCATCTCTTCAAGTGTTGCGACATTCTTTTCTCTCAGCTGAAACTCCATTTCTGGATCAAAGGCACCCGGGTAGTGCAAGAGAGCAGATCCAGGAGTGAGTCTTATATCAACTGGCATCAAATAATAAACTTGATTAAATCTAGCTTAAAATTGTTGTACTGTCTCCCCTGGCAGTCTTTTCAGCTGATTGTACTCTTCTACGATAAGGAAAAGGTTCTGTCCGATCCTCCACCTATTAAGAAAAACTTTGATGAGCTGCTCTAAATCTATGATGCTCACACCTGGTAGGGCTTTGAACCAACTCTTGACTTTGCCTTGCAAAGAAAGCGCAAAAATCCTTATACTGACATCTTCTTCATCAATTTCAAAAAGGTCTAGAAAAGTCTCAACATTCTGCACATGTTGCTCGGCATTGACATTCTTGCATTCACCATCGAATCTTGGCAAGTATAGATCATAGTTTTTGGGGAAAGCATGAAGAAAAGAAGGTAAAACAAGAGGTTTATACCTATCTGGGATTATAACAGCTGTACGAATATGTACAAGAGTGATGGGATCAGGTTTGTTTTTTTAGGATCATCACTCTGAAGAGAGGCATCATAAGGTGTGGGAAAAGTAAGGAGGCCAGGATCTAAGGGGAACTCAATATTTACACTTTTTGAATAGGTCGAGTGAAGATTCTGATCACTTTTATCATACAACAAGTTCTGAAAAACTTTCGGGGCAGCTTCAAGAACAGCAAAGAAGTAATTCACAAGGAAGCAGAGTAGGTCCTAAATACCATTCCAATTTGGATACCCGAACTTTGTGTAAGATCCTTCCATTTTCACAGAGAAAAAGTTAGACCTCTAGTGGAGTCACCATCAAGCACCGATTGCTGGATTCTTCAGTGAATGGAGTCGCCAGGTGAATGATTTCAGCCGTCTTCTTATGTCTGATCGTTGTTCACCATCAACTATCAGATCTGAGCTTGATAGATGTACTGGGGCAAAACAATCTTCAAGCAAACCATTTTCTTCCCCAGTGGAGTCGCCACCATGTTATCACCTAAATCTGCCTTCGGCTAAAGGAAGGAAAAAATTAGGGTCACCACAAACCACGCTTAGTCTGGTAGCTAGCCCTACCAGAGCAGGAAAGGGCTCTCTCCGAGTCACACTCAGTGAATGGATAAGAAAAAATGGTCTGAGATGACTTACAATACAATGTTTACCTTAGGCTAGTAAGCGAATAGGGATTCTGGAAACAATTTTATGAAATGACCGAGCTTCTGGGATGTTATGGGACCGGCTCTCAGCAAAGAACAAAGAATTGAATACGAAGGCACAGATTATTCCGTGAGGCAAGGTAGGCGGAAAGTGCAGAAATTTTGGTTTAAGGTAACGTGGAATGGAAAGATTGCTGAAGAAAGTGAAAAGGGCATAGTCGCATAAATCCTTTTCAACAGAAGAATAACACTGTACATTAAATTTTCCCACAGGCAGAGCAATATAAATTGAATTCTACCTAATCTCACTTAGAAAATTTCACTGAAATGAAATGTGAATTGAATTATGAAACATAACAAGATACATATGGTACATAAGAACACATTTTCTACACTTACAACCACAAGAATCTCATGAAACAGAGCCGCTGCCTTTCATTAATTCTTTGTCAAAAATACACAGTGCAGAAACAGAGTTTCTTTCCCACAGTCTCCCAGAAGTTACAATGATCCAGGTGGATGTTGGTGGCCACCCACCTATCCCATTTGGACCCCCACAACTATCTCTTTCAGTTTTTTTGTTTCCTTAATTATAGCACAATTTACTATTTTTAGCAGTTTTTCGGGTCCTAAACTTCCGGAGCCGTTTTGAGGCCCTAAACGACGTTTTTTGGGAAATCCACCGCCAACAATTTTTCTGACTAAAAATCCTCTTTTCCGTCGTAGTCCTTGGAGAGATCTTTCCAGCGGGCTATCATGCGCGTCAAACGAAGATAGTACGACCAATTCGTGTCCCCGGGAAATTGATGTAACAACTTACCCAAAAACGGGGCCCACAATTTGGCGTTTCATCTTCTAGGGTTAGGTTTTGGAATGTGAATGGTTTTCCATTGTTTCTCAACAATAAATAGGCGCTCGAGCCTCATTGTAACATAGTTTTTTGGAGAACAGTTTAGAGGCATGTAGCCGACAGATCTCTTCTCAGAGATAAGCTACCATCGCCCTAGCTGGGTTATTTCCATTTCTATTTGTAAGCATATTTCAGTATTTTACAGTAATGAAATGAAGTATTATTTTCGCTGCATATTTGTCTTTATGGTTATCTCTGTATTTTATTATGTTCTCGTTTAAATCCGGATCATACAAGCCAGCCAACCCTTTGCAAATAGCTTACATACAATATATAGAATGTGCCATGAAGAGATATAATGCCCCAGGGTTGTGGAGTTACTTGAATCATTACAAAATGGAGATGAAGAGCCAACCATCAGCGACAGGTGCAGCGTTACAAACATGAAATTTGGCCTTGGTGACCATTTGCCTTCCTTCGCCACTTGGATAGAAGCTCATCTGGAGAGAAAATAATTTAAATACCACCTTTGGTGCCAAAAAACTGAAGTGCAGATGAGCGGGCCCACTTGGAGAAGTCGCGAACCGAAACTTCGCGAAACGGAAGCAAATTTGGCAATTTTTCCTTTCTGCGTTGCGCCAAATTCTATGTGCGTCATGCCACTTTGGAGATTCTATTGGGGCACTTTCAGGTGTCCAAAATGTGCCTAAGTGGGCTTGTTGGAAAGACTATCCTGTCTACATTCGAACCCCACTGGAATTTTTGAATTTTATGCTCATTTTCCCCTCCAAATCTTCATTCTCCCAAGACTGCTTCCTATGTGTCAAAAAGGTGGCAGAGATGCCATTTTTTGGTGTTTTTTGACCTTTTGGAGACTGATAACTTACCCAAATCTCTTTCCCAGACACCAGTAATCGTAATTTTCGATGTTGAATCCAAATATGCAAGCGGTTTCTTCATTGGAGCCCTAGAATTTTAGCGTCGCGCCAGTGGCGCGGCGCACAGGGAGGAATTTCCTGTTTTTTGTCCAAAAAATCAAAATTTGACCAAAACTTCCCCAAATTTGCTGAAATTTGGGTTGGAGGTTCCCTATGGGGTGCCATGCTGAGCTAAGGAAGCCTCAGCCAAGATTCTAAGTCTATCTTGCTCTTTTGCCTCTTTTGCCCTCCTTGTTGCCTTTCTCAATTTTGCCTTCAAGCTCTTTATTCGGGCCTTGGCGCTCATGTTTCGTGCCTGGTAGTGAAATGCCATGTGCCTCAGCAGTGCAAGGTCCTTGTCAGATTTTTCTAGTAGCCTCTCCAAATGCATGTTGGTCCTCTCAAGGTTGGCCTCCCGATCCTCATTGATTTCTTGCTCCAAAGATGTGAGCTCAACCCTTCTTTTTTGAGCAGCTTGGCGATGCTCACGAATGTTTTGCAGCTCCATGATCGCCTGCTAATCCTCTAGTTTCTTATTTCTCTATTCCAGGTACTTCATGTTCCACTTGGCCCTCTCCAAATCAAGGGACAAGGCCTCAATCTCTGACTGTTGTTCCTGGATGACCTCTCTAAGCTCCTCATTTGTTGGCTCTGTGTTGGTGTCATCATCGTGGAGGAGAACAAACTCAGTCTCTCTTTCACCTGATGGCTCTCCCGAAGGCCCCTCATAATCTGATGAAACTTTTGATGCCATTACTGCTGTTTGTACCCTGAGTCTTATGTTGCCCTCTGAATCCAATGAAACTGGTAGATGCTCTGAAAATATGTCACCAAGGGGGCAATAAAACATGGAGTATTAGGAGAGGAATGATGAAATGGGGATAGGGATTAAAGAGAGAGATTTATTAGAGATTTGGAAGTGTTTGGGTATGGTGTTGATGGGGTAGGGTAGGAGAACACTTTGAAAACATTGTTACTGTAGCAAAAACCCTAGGAGCTTGATTTCTTTGTGTCTTCCTTTGTTTACTAAAAAAAATTTTGGCATTGGGTTCATACTCGTCAAAATCATGATATTCTAATCAAGTTTAATGCCAAGAGTGAAGGTAGTTGGTCTACCTTTCAAGTTTTATAGGCATTCACAAAATGTTTAGGCAAATTTGTGGTTTTCTAGGCTTATACCTCTGTGCGCCACGTGCTTTGCCCAGTGCACCGCAAGCTCTGAGTGCGCTGCGCCAGTGGCATTTTTACACTGAGGTCGGGCTCCCAGTGTGCCGCACGCTCTGATTGCACAATGTCTCCTTGTGTGTGTGTCGCGCGCTCAGAATTTCACGATGAATTTCTTGCAGGGATAGGGAAAGGGTTATGTGGTGGATTTAGGGTGGGTTTCTTAGGAAAAGTGGTGAAGGGGAGATAAGAAAGATGATGGGTGAGGGGACAAGAGGAGTGGAGTGAAACCTTGGTGCTATCATCTCATTTTTTCAACCCCAGCCATCGTCTTCTTGGTGATTTTCGTATGGTTGACCTTATGCTTTTAGGTGACATTTAAACATCTTGTAAACACCATATCATTGACAAATTTGATGTACAAGAGGTGTCATAAAGCCTACCTCTTTATTTGATGGGCTTCACAACAAATTTGAGGCAATTTGGCACAATTTCAGCCCCCTTTTTCCCTGTGCACCGTGCTCTCTGTGTGTGCCACGCCAGTGTAAATTTTACACTGGAAAGTCTCTCCCAATGCGCCGCGCTCTTTCTGTGCACCGCGCTCTTTTCTAGGTGAGTTTTGGAGGGCTTACCGATGTCGAAATTGGGTGTATGATAGCTCCCTGGAAAGGACTTTGAGTCTACTATCCAACCCAACCTTAATTGTTCAAATTGGAGTTCATTTGCCTTGTCAAAAGTCAAATCTCCCAAGAGTGGTCAAAACGTCTCCAGTGAGGCTCCCTCAAGGCAGAGTGTTGTTACAGTCAACGTTTGAATGCCTTTCTCAACTCCAAATTAAGCTTATGATAGCTCATTGGAAATATCTTTGTGTCTCCTTATCATTTGACTAATCAAGAAAGTCATTTGGCCAACTGAGCTAGGAGAAAACTTTATTTTCCCAAGGTAACTTCAGAGGTGCATCAATTCTCCCGAGGCAATTGTATTTTTCACATTTCTTCCAAACCATGACACCTGTGTAAAAATTGAAGGAGGCTTTTATTCCTTGGACTATTTTGGACAAAAACCTCTCTCAGTTTTTCCAAATTTATATTTCCTTGCTCAGAAACATCATTTGAGTGAAACCTACCCGATGTGTGGAACAAGAGATTTGTCGAAATGAAGCGAAATGAAGGGGATAGGGAGCTTCTAAATTCTTGAGGGAATTTTGGGAAGTAGGGAGGGATGTTAGGAAATATAGGAAAGTGGAAGCTCTAAAATTGAGTGAGGGGAAGGGGTCCAAAAGGGCAAAACACAGGCCCAACCTAGAAAACTGCCAAGTTGTAGCAAGAAACTAGGGTTTGTGCGAAAAAGAGGAATTTGGGGGATCTCAGTGATGGGAAGTGCTTTATGAAGTAATTTAAGGATAGGGAAAGGTGCATGCACATCAGGATACAAGTTTTTCCAATGATTTGACCGTCCAAGAGAAATTGCCCTCAAAACCCTAGGAGAGGGAAATGACCGTAGCTAGGCGCTACTGAAGCATGAACAAGGTGTAACATGACCCATTGGAACCTGACATGATGATGGAAACCCTTTGAATGATGGTAGACTCAGCCGAATGGTGACATGGACCTACATTTGGACAACTTTAGAAGGAGTACAAGCAAACCCTAGACCTAATGCCTAGTGGCCAAATTTTGCTTGAAGACTTACCGAAATGACAAAATTTGACCTTGACACCTTAAAATCACTTTGTAAGAGCACGTTTGATCACTCGAGGAAGGCTGCAAAGGCTGACTCTAACAAGACTCATACATAACACTTCAGATTAAGCGGGGGAATGCTGGACACTTAATCCTCTATGCGTTAGTGTGGAAGCGAAATACACTAAGGAAGTCCAAGAGACCTTGGGATTTGGAACCATGTACTATAAATGTATATTTTTTGTTAATAAAAAATGTACTCTCATATTTTATCTTTCAGATTCTGTTGCTGCCCATGTGTGTGTTTAACAAGCTCCTTTTTATTTATTCTACCTATCTAATTATTTTCCAAGATTAAATAGTTTGGTCAGATTTTATTCTCTAGCTAAAAAACATGAAATTCAAAGCATGGAATAACCAAGATTAAACTGTTTGACTACCATGGATTGTGGCATGAATAAAAAGTTGCACACAATCATTATTATGCATAAAAGGTAAATAGTAGTGGCATTTTGACTTGCACACTTTCATGGTCTTTTTGTTTTTGGGGTTAATATTCTTTAATTTTTTTGACCTTCTCTTATTCTTTATGTCCTTTGATTTATCTTTGAGGACATACCATATTTACATTTTTTAATTTTTATAATATGGAAAACATTTGCAGAAAGAAAAGGTATGTACATATTACATATTTAATCTCATCCATTCAAAAATTATGACTCCTATTGGTGTAGGAACCTAATAGGACCCCAATTGTCCTTAATAGTCCTTTCTCCACTCAGTAGTAGCAAAACCTTATTGCAAACCAACCTCCGCAAGGGGGAAACGATGGTTCACAACATCCTTCAGTTGGTGAAGGATCTTCTACTATTTACGCATTTGAAACAGTAGATCTACAAACACGAGCCAAATCTTATGGAGCTCCTATCACTCATGCAGAGGAACCTACCTCAAGTCCAAACCCACCGCTGCCCAAAGATTTGCATATCGAAAGGACGGTTGTGGACCTGGTAATTGCCCCCCCACCGCAAAGGGGAACTTCGACGCGTAATGCATAATACATCTGCACGTGTTGCCCAAAAATACAGCATTGTAGAAGACTTGGCGCAAGGGCCATCGACTATGTCAGCGCTTGAAATATTACAAACATGCCCAACACAACATAAATCTTTGCTTTTAGCTATTGGTGGTATCGACCCACAAGATTCCATGCTTACAGTTTTCGACATGAAAAAGTGTAAACTTCCCCTTTCTCACTAGCTTGCATTTCAAGTGAAAATTACGTCGAAAGGTAAAAGTATACACCGAACTGTCATTGACGAAAGTGCTTCTACCTGCGTCATGTCAGCTTCATGTTGGTTCACCCTAGGTTCTCTAACCCTATCCCCGTCGTCGAACTCCCTTAAAGCTTTTGACGGCCACACTTTCATCCCAAAAGGTTACCTGGCTAGCTACCCCATCACTTTGTATGGGAAAATAGTAACGGTGGACATAGAAGCCATAGACAAAAAACTCAACTATTTTCTCTTGTTGGGTCACAGTTGGACATATGCCATGATAACCATCGTATCTACTATCTTTCGCATCATCCTATTTCCATTGGATGGAAAGGTAGTTATAGTAGATCAGCTGTCTTCCTGTACCCCTGATTATTCATGATTACCAGGTAGCTCCGTACACCTAGTAGGTGGTGTGTCTGACTCTTACATCAGTCTCAGTACCGGTATATTAAAGGCTTCTTCCCTCATGGGTTGTTTTCCTCTTCAGTTGCCCAAGGTTCCACAGACAGTCAACATGCTTTCATCTATTCCTCATGAATAGACCGATCCATTGATCCTACCGGCTCCTTCAGACCTTGACACATGCAAAGACCAAATGCTACTGTCACCAGCTTTATTGGCTTACCAAGCCATTCAAACTACATTTGCATCTCTGGTCACGTTGGTTACAACCAATGGTACCACCGCCCCTCCCATAAATGCTCCTCCTTTCCATCTACTTGATCAAGTCCTACCTACGAATGAAGCTATTCAAGAAATCATGAGTTTAGGAGAGGGACCTTGGGAAGATCAGCACCAACGTGTTTTATTATCTGATTCAGAAACGATGCCTCTTCAAAAACTTTCCCCTGACATACTAGAAATCGTTTCCTCACCCTATACAATCCTCCAAACTTTGGAGGCAGAAGGAAACATGGAAAATATTTCAAAAACATTGCTCATCGATATTTATGTCATGACAGCCACTGTGGAAAACATTCAGATTGGAGCCGATTGCAATCCTGAGGAAATTGCAAGCTTCACCTGCCTATTTAAGGAATTCTGCGATGCATTCACCTGGTCTCATGAGGAAGTTCCCACCATCAATCCTTCTGTTGTCGTGCATGAGATCTAGCTTTACGATGATGCAAAACCCATCGAGTGTCAGATCCTGTCCTTGCAAATAGCTGTTGAACCCCTGCACGACACCATTGCCAAAGAAGAATGCTTAATATACCTTAATTAGCTGGATGAAACCCATCGAGATGTCGAATTGGCACTCGAGGCTCGAGTCTCACAAGCGCCAAGTAAAATCCTAATACAAAAAAAAGGTTAAGCTTCGTTCTTACCAAGAGGGCGACCTTGATTTTCTCTATGATCGAAATCATGATCTCTTGGGCGTAGGAATGATCCAACCCTTATGGCTAGGCCCCTAGATCATCAAGAAAGTCCTCTCAAAAGGGGCATATGAACTGTAGGTGTCTAGTCAATTTAACGTCTTAAATTGTTGTACATAAATTATCAATCCGGGTATCGTAAACTGATGAAGTGTGGAGCACCATATCTGCTTAGTTAACCTTTTTCTTACTTCGTTGTTTTATAGAATTTATTTTGTTTTGGGGTTTTGTTCTTGTTGATCTCCTAAAGTGTCTAATGCAAATGGAAATCCTATTCTAAGGTTTTAAGAATACTTTTAAAGGTCAAGTATGGATGTAGATTTGAAGACAAGGTTTATGTCCCTAATGGTAACTTCCAAAACTTAGCACTTCAAAAGATCTCAAAACATGTTATTGATGAAATTAGTACTTAAACAAGAATGGAAATGTGCTGCTATTCAAATCAAACAAATGATGAACTACTGATCATGAAATCACTATCTCTGCTATTTATCTAAATACATAAATAAAAGTTAAGCTATTGCACTCAACAAATTAAAAACTGCAAACTAATAAAAGTAAAATCAAATCACATCATTCATAGTTCGATAGCTCGCCAAGTAGTCTAAGCTATGGATTTAGGAGATAACATCAATGATATGAGGAATTTGATATCTAATTGCAAAAAAATAAAGCTAAAATCAAATCACATCATTCATAGTGCGATAGCTTGCCAAGTAGTCTAAGCTATGGCTTTAGGAGATAACGTCAATGATATAAGGAATTTGATATCTAATTGCAGAAAAATAAAGCTAAAATCAAATCACATTATTCATAGTCCGAAAGCTCGCCAGGTAGTCTAAGCTATGGCTTTAGGAAATAATGTCATTGATATGGGGAATTTGATATTTAATTGCAGAAAAATAAAGCTAAAATCAAATCACATCATTCATAGTCCGATAGCTCGCCAGGTAGTCTAAGCTATGGCTTTAGGAGATAACGTCAATTATATGAGGAATTTGATATCTAAACTAACTAACAAAGAAAATGAATAAGATTGAAATCAAAGCATAACTGAAATTGAAAAGCTAAAAAAAAATAAAGTCAGTAGAGAGGCAAATCTCATGTCACTATTTGATGCAAAAACATGTAAAGAAAAACTAATCTACAATCAACCGGTTGAACACACTTACATGAATTAAAATTGCATTAATGGAAAATCTAAGCTATCAAACTTGAAAGCAATCAAATGACATAATGAAATCAAAACAAAATTACAAAATGAAATCTACTCTACCTTACATTCTAATATGCTCCATGACATCTACTTCACATCTCCTTCCATGTTGAGAACATCAAAGCTTTATTCAAATTCTTCAAAATTACAAAATACAACAAAGCTCTCCAAAGATTTCAAAAGCCATCAAGGAAGAACTACAAACTCCAAGCTAAGATAAGACTCACAAGCTAAACTCTAAACTCTAAGCTAACAAATGAAGGAGAAAGATCTCTTATTTATATAAAAATATGAGAAGCCATCTCATTAATGAGAGTCCATGAATCTCTCCCTCTACCTCTAGAGTCCTAATCAAAATAGGAACTGATAAGACACATGTCTTCTTAGAGTTTCAATACAATTAGGAGATGTGACACATATCCTCATGATCCCATGATTCTTTCCACTCAAATTCGAATTTGGCCTTAGAGTGCCACATAAGGGTCTTCTAGAAGTCTCCTTTTGACCTACACATGTCAACAATCTCAACCCACTTGTTAGGTATAAGCATATGCACATTATTTTCTAATTTTTAACCACAAATTCACTTAAAAGGGCTAAGAATTAATAAAGTTTGGAAAAACATAAATGTGGCCCAATGATAATGAAAGTGGGATGAATGTAGTGACATAGTAGTGAAATGGAGGTGAAATGGAGGTGATATAATAGACATAATAGTGAAAGTGTAATAGAAATGAATGACATTTTCAAGACCCAATAGTGGGACAGGGAAGGAGTCCCCCTCACGAAGCCCAGAAATGGGTTGTATCTGAAAAAGTATTATGCCTAGTATTGCACTAGGCATGTGCTTGTGTAATTTTATGTATTCTCAGAAGAGCATTTTTCTTTTATGGGATATTTTCTTGCTCTCAAAAAATAAAAATCTCTGAGTTTTTTATTGTTGGGCACATTAAACATATATGACGATGGTCTGAGAATCTCTTTTTCACTCTTTTTCTAGCTCATTAAACTGAAAAAGACCATTAGAGCATTCCTTTTAGGCACTTTTTCTTGCTCATAAAATTGAAAAAATCCTGAGTTTTGTATTTAGGATCGTTGAACTTTATAAAGATGACTTGAGCATTCTTTTAGGTACTTTTCTCACTCGTTAAACTGAAAAATCCCAAGTTTTTGTTGCCAGCCTCGTTAAACATATACTGTAGCAACAAGAGCACTTGCTTTTTTGGGACCATTTCTCGTTCTTAAAATTGAAAAAATCCTCAAGTTTTTCCCTCCTTCGGCCTTGTTAAATCTATGAAGGAGGAATGAGCAGTTCTTTTACCTCTTTCCCCACTCACTAAACTGAAAAAGACACCTTGAGTTTTATTATTTTGACTTGTTAAAATTTGATGAAGTCATTGAGTTTATTTTCATGTGGCTCATTAAAATTCACGACGAAAACTGAGTTTAGCCCATCTCCTCGTACTCATAACAAAATGATGTCGACATCTATTGAACATAGGTTTCTCTTTATCTGGATTCAATAGATTAACTAATGGAAAAGTAACCAATCTCAGTATACTTTTAACCTTTTGTCGCACCCGGTTAACAACTATGACAAGGGAGCCACCATGGATTTGTTCTTTATGATCTTTTCCGACTCTCTAAATATGAAAAGACCACCAAGTTGTCTAGTCTGGACTCTTTAAATTACACAAACAAGATATAGAGTCACTTCTTTTGTGGTCCTTTTCAAACTCTTTAACTATGAAAAGATCGATGAGTTTTCTTGTCTGGACTCATTAAACTAATCAGATAGGGCAGAGAGTTTCTCTTTTTGCGGTCCTTTTTAGACTCTTTAAATATGAAAAGGTCGATGAGTTTACCTGTCTAGACTCATTAAACTAATCAGACGGGTAAAGTGGACAGTACAAGTGTATTCCGTATTAGATAGCATGGTTTGGCAGCACTCGTTCCCTTGAACATGGTACTCCCTCAGATAAAACTTCCTTGTGATAGCCTCTCAATATGAATCCTACCATCCTATGAATTTAGCATATATACCTGATGTTCTTGCGTCCGTGTATCCTAACACTCTTTGGTGTTCATGAGTATAGTGCTATCTAGTTAAAATCGTTTTTATGCCTTCTATTGTTCAAGGGTTAACCTTTTGTTTCCTCAATCAACCCATCAAACATATCCTTTCATCATACCCTTTAATGTTTAGAACCAAATGCTCAAACGATTCCTCAAAAAAAAAATCATTCTTGTCTCGTTTTGTGTCGATTGATGTAGGACACATTATTTCCTACCTTTCTACAGGTATCTTCCTATCGAGTTCAACACTATATCTAGGAAGAAAACCCAGAAACACATTTAGTGGCTTGGTACTTGCAGACATTAGTGGCAAGTTTCTTTGTGTTTGGTCAGGGGTTTTCATTATTGGCTCCTGGTTAAGTGATTCTATGAGTTTTCGATGACAAAGACGTCTTTCACACTCGTTAGATTGTACTATGCATAATGGAGACCATCACCATTATCAGTGGCCTTCCTCGTGTTTGTTAACGGTCTCCATTATTGACTGGTAATTAGATGATTTCGTGCATGTTCGATATCAACGCATATATTCACATGTATCGATCTATGCTATTCGGTGAAGCGGAAATCAAGACCTTGGGTAGAGGCTTGCATCATGTAGCCTTGTTTCCTCTCCCAAGTTACGGATATTGTTTCTTGGAGACAGCTTATCAGGATGATTCTATTATCACACTGGATCTATCTATCCCTCTACTTCTCTCTCCCTCTCCTCCCTCCCTCTATCTCCCTCCCTTTCCCTCTCCTCCCTCCCTTTCCCTCTCCCTCTCTCCTCCCCCTATCCCACCCTCTCCTCCTCTCCCTCCCCCTCTCCCACTGTCTCTCACTCTATCTCCCCCTCTCCCTCTCCTTCTCTCTCTCTCTTCCCCTTTCCCTTTGACTCTCCCCTAATCCCTCTCCTTATCCTCCTCTCTCCTTGACCTATCCTTCTCTCTCTCACTCCTAGTGTTTCTCTCCCCCCTTTCCCTCCCCCTCTCTCTCCCCCCTTTCCCTCCCCCTCTCTTCTTTCACCCTCTTCCTCCCTCCCTCTCTCCCCCTATCTCTCTCTCCTTATCACTCCCTCCTTCTCTCTCCCCCTAAACACCCCACTCTCTCTCTCTCTCTCTCCCTCCCTCTCCCTCTCCCCCTCTCCCACCCTCTCCTTCTCTTCCTCTACCTCCCCTTACCTCTCTCCCCCCCCTCTCCCACTCTCTCCCCACTCCCTTTCTATCTCTATCCAACTCTCCCTCTCCCCTCCCCTCTCTTTCACTCTACCACTCCTGATCCTACTCCCCTCTACCTCTCCCCTTATCTCCTCTCACCTATCTCTCTCTCTTTCCATCTCCCTCCCCCGCTTCACCTCCCCCTCCCCCGCTTCACTTCCCCCTCTCCCTATCCACCTCTCCCCCCAACTCTCTCTCTCTACCTCCCCTCACCTGTCTATCTTCCCCTCCCTACTCTCTCTCCCCTTCTCCCCCCCCTCCCTCGGTACCTCTCTACCCCTATCTCCCTCTCCCTCTCCATATCCATCTCTCTCTCTCTCAACATTCTGCACATGTTGCTCGACATTGACATTCATGCATTCACCGTCGAATCTTGGCAAGTATAGATCATAGTTTTTGGGGAAAGCATGAAGAACAGAAGGTAAAACAAGAGGTTTATACCTATCTGGGATTATAACAACTGTAGGAATATGTACAAGAGAGTTGGGATCAGGTTTGTTTTTTTTAGGCTCATCACTCTGAAGATAGGCATCATAAGATGTGGGAAAACTAAGGAGGCCAAGATCTAAGGGGAACTTAATATTTACACTTTTTGAATAGGTCGAGTGAAGATTTTGATCACTTTTATCATACAACAAGTTCTGAAAAACTTTCAGGGCAGCTTCAAGAACAGCAAAGAAGTAATTCACAAGGAAGCAGAGTAGGTCCTAAATACCATTCCACTTTGGTTACCCGAACTTTGTGTAAGATCCTTCCATTTTCATAGAGAAAAAGTTAGACCTCTAGTGGAGTCACCATGAAGCACCGATTGCTGGATTCTTCAGTGAATGGAGTTGCCAGGTGAATGATTTCAACCGTCTTATTATGTCTGATCGTTGTTCACCATCAACCATCAGATCTGAGTTTGATAGACGTACTGGGGTAAAACAATCTTGAAGCAAACCATTTTCTTCCCCAGTGGAGTCGCCACTATGTTAGCACCTAAATCTGCCTTAGGCTGAAGGAAGGAAAAAATTAGGGTAACCACAAACCACGCTCAGTCTGGTAGCTAGCCCTACCAGAGCAGGAGAGGGCTCTCTCCGAGTCACACTCAGTGAATGGATAAGCAAAAATGGTCTGAGATGACTTACAATACAATGTTTACCTTAGGCTAGTAAGTGAATAGGGATTCTGGAAACAATTTTATGAAATGACCGAGCTTCTGGGATGTTATGGGACCGGCGCTCAGCAAAGAACAAAGAATTGAATATGAAGGCACAGATTATTCCGTGAGGCAAGGTAGGCGGAAAGTGCAGCAATTTCGGTTTAAGGTAATGCGGAATGGAAAGATTGCTGAAGAAAGTGAAAAGGGCATAGTCGCATGAATCCTTTTCAACAGAAGAATAACACTGTACATGAAATTTTCCCATAGGCAGAGCAATATAAATTGAATTCTACCTAATCTCACTTAGAAAATTTCACTGAAATGAAATGTGAATTGAATTATGAAACATAACAAGATACATATGGAACATAAGAACACATTTTCTACACTCAAAACCACAAGAATATCATGAAACAGAGCCGCTGCCTTTCATTAATTCTCTGTCAAAAATACACAGTGCAGAAACAGAGTTTCTTTCCCACAGTGTCCCAGAAGTTACAAGCCAGCCAACCCTTTGTAAATAGCTTACATACAATATATAGAATGTGCCATGAAGAGATATAATGCCCCAAGGTTGTGGAGTTACTTGAATCATTACAAAATGGAGATGAAGAGCCAACCATCAGCTACAGGTGCAGCGTTACAAACATGAAATTTGGCCTTGGTGACCATTTGCCTTCCTTCGCCACTTGGATAGAAGCTCATCTGGAGAGAAAATACTTTAAATGCCACCTTTGGTGCCAAAAAACTGAAGTGCAGATGAGCGGGCCCACTTGGAGAAGTCGCGAACCGAAATTTCGCGAAACGGAAGCAAATTTGGCAATTTTTCCTCTGTGCGTCGCGCCAAATTCTCTGTGCGTCATGCCACTTTAGAGCTTGTTTTGGGGCACTTTCAGGTGTCCAAAATTTGCCTAAGTGGGCTTGTTGGAAATCCTGTCATGTCTACTTTCGAACTCCACTGGAATTTTTGAATTTTGTGCTCATTTTCCCCTCCAAATCTTCATTCTCCCAAGACTGCTTCCTATGTGTCAAAAAGGTGGCAGAGAGGCCATTTTTGGGTGTTTTTTGACCTTTTGGAGACTGATAACTTACCCAAATCTCTTTCCTAGACACCAGTAGTCGTAATTTTCGATGTTGAATCCAAATATGCAAGCGGTTTCTTCATTGGAGCCCTAGAATTTTAGCGTCGCGCCAGTGGCGTGGTGCACAGGGAGGAATTTCCTGTTTTTTGTCCAAAAAAACAAAATTTGACCAAAAGTTCCCCAAATTTGCTGAAATTTGGGTTGGAGGTTCCCTATGCAGTGCCATGCTGAGCTAAGGAAGCCTCAGCCAAGATTCTAAGTCTATCTTGCTCTTTCACCTCTTTTGCCCTCCTTGTTGCCTTTCTCAATTTTACCTTCAAGCTCTTTATTCGGGCCTTGGCGCTCATGTTTCGTGCCTGGTAGTGAAATGCCATGTGCCTTAGCAGTGCAAGGTCCTTGTCAGCTTTTTTTAGTAGCCTCTCCAAATGCATGTTGGTCCTCTCAAGGTTGGCCTCTCGATCCTCATTGATTTCTTGCTCCAAAGATGTGAGCTCAACCCTTCTTTTTTGAGCAGCTTGGCGATGCTCATGAATGTTTTGCAGCTCCATGATCGCCTGCTGATCCTCTAGTTTCTTATTTCTCTATTCCAGGTACTTCATGTTCCACTTGGCCCTCTCCAAATCAAGGGACAAGGCCTCAATCTCTTACTGCTGTTCCTGGATGACCTCTCTAAGCTCCTCATTTGTTGGCTCTGTGTTGGTGTCATCATCGTGGAGGAGAAAAAACTCAATCTCTCTTCAACCTGATGGCTCTCCCGAAGGCCCCTCATAATCTGATGAAACTTTTGATGCCATTACTGCTATTTGTACCCTAAGTCTTATGCTGCCCTCTGAATCCAATGAAATGGGTAGATGCTCTGAAAATATGTCACCAAGGGGGCAATAAAACATGGAGTATTAGGAGAGGAATGATGAAATGGGGATAGGGATTAAAGAGAGAGATTTATTAGAGATTTGGAAGTGTTTGGGTATGGTGTTGATGGGGTAGGGTAGGAGAACACTTTGACAACATTGTTATTGTAGCAAAAACCCTAGGAGCTTGATTTCTTTGTGTCTTCCTTTGTTTACTAAAAAAAATTTTGGCATTGGGTTCATACTCGTCAAAATCATGATATTCTAATCGAGTTTAATGCCAAGAGTGAAGGTAGTTGGTCTACCTTTCAAGTTTGATAGGCATTCACAAAATGTTTAGGCAAATTTGTGGTTTTCTGGGCTTATACCTCTGTGCGCCACGCGCTCTGCCCAGTGCACCGCACGCTCTGAGTGCGCTGCGCCAGTGGAATTTTTACACTGATGTCGGGCTCCCAGTGTGCTGCACGCTCTGATTGCACCACGCCCCCTTGTGTGTGCACCACGCGCTCAGAATTTCACGATGAATTTCTTGCAGGGATAGGAAAAGGGTTATGTGGTGGATTTAGGGTGAGTTTCTTAGGAAAAATGGTGAAGGGGAGATAAGAAAGATGATGGGTGAGGGGACAAGAGGAGTGGAGTGAAACCTTGGTGCTATCATCTCATTTTTTCAACCCCAGCCATCGTCTTCTTGGTGATTTTCGTATAGTTGACCTTATGCTTTTAGGTGACATTTAAACATCTTATAAACACCATATCATTGACAAATTTGATGTACAAGAGGTGTCATAAAGCCTACCTCTTTATTTGATGGGCTTCACAACAAATTTGAGGCAATTTGGCACAATTTCAGCCCCCTTTTTCCCTGTGCACCGCGCTCTCTGTGTGTGCCACGCCAGTGTAAATTTTACACTGGAAAATCTCTCCCAATGCGCCGCGCTCTTTCTGCGCACCGCGCTCTTTTCTAGGTGAGTTTTGGAGGGCTTACCGATGTCCAAATTGGGTGTAGGATAGATCCCTGGAAATTTCTATGAGTCTACTATCCAACCCAACCTTAATTTTTCAAATTGGAGTTCATTTGCCTTGTCAAAAGTCAAATCTCCCAAGAGTGGTGAAAAATTGTCCAGTGAGGCTGCCTCAAGGCAGAGTGCTGTTACAGTCAACGTTTGAATGCCTTTCTCAACTCCAAATTGAGCTTATGATAGCTCATTGGAAATATCGTTGTGTCTAGTTATCATTTGACTCATCAAGAAAGTCATTTGGCCAACTAAGCTAGGAGAAAACGTGATTTTCCCAAGGTAACTTCAAAGGTGCATCAATTCTCCCGAGGCAATTGTATTTTTCACATTTCTTCAAAACCATGACACCTGTGTAAAAATTGAAGGAGGTTTTTGTTCCTTGGACTATTGTGGAAAACAACCTCTCTCAGTTTTTCCAAATTTATATTTCCTTGTTTATAAACATCATTTGAGTGAAACCTACCCGATGTGTGGAACAAAAGATTTGTCGAAATGAAGCGAAATGAAGGGGATAGGGAGCTTCTAAATTCTTGAGGGAATTTTGGGAAGTCAGGAGGGATGTTAGCAAATACAGGAAAGTGGAAGCTCTAAAATTGAGTGAGGGGAAGGGGTCCAAAAGGGCAAAACACAGGCCCAACCTAGAAAACTGCCAGGTTGTAGCAAGAAACTAGGGTTTGTGCGAAAAAGAGGAATTTGGGGGATCTCAGTGATGGGAAGTGATTTATGAAGTAATTTAAGGATAGGGGAAGGTGCATGAACATCAGGATACAAGTTTTTCCAATGATTTGACCGTCCAAGAGAAATTGCCCTCAAAACCCTAGGAGAGGGAAATGACCGTAGCTAGGCGCTACTGAAGCATGAACAAGGTGTAACATGACCCATTGGAACCTGACACGATGATGGAAACCCTTTGAATGATGGTAGACTCAGCCGAATGGTGACATGGACCGACAGTTGGACAACTTTAGAAGGAGTACAAGCAAACCCTAGACCTAATGCCTAGTGGCCAAATTTTGCTTGAAGACTTACCGAAATGACAAAATTTGACCTTGACACCTTAAAATCACTTTGTAAGAGCATGTTTGATAACTCGAGGAAGGCTGCAAAGACTGAATCTAACAGGACTCATACATAACACTTCAGATTAAGGGGGGGAATGCTAGACACTTAATCCTATATGGGTTAGTGTGGAAGCGGAATACACTAAGGAAGTCCAAGAGACCTTGGGATTTGGAACCATGTACTATAAATGTATATTTTTTGTTAATAAAAAATGTACTCTCATATTTGATCTTTCAGATTCTGTTGCTGCCCATGTGTGTTTAACAAGCTCCTTTTTATTTATTTTACCTATCTAATTATTTGCCAAGATTAAATAGTTTGGTCAGATTTTATTCTCTAGCTAAAAAACATGAAATTCAAAGCATGGAATAACCAAGATTAAACTGTTTGACTACCATGGATTGTGGCATGAATAACAAGTTGCACACAATCATTATTATGCATAAAAGGTAAATAGTAGTGGCATTTTGACTTGCACACTTTCATGGTCTTTTTGTTTTTGGGGTTCATATTCTTTAATTTTTTTGACCTTCTCTTATTCTTTATGTCCTTTGATTTATCTTTGAGGACATACCATATTTACATTTTTTAATTTTTATAATATGGAAAACATTTGCAGAAAGAAAAGGTATGTACATATTACATATTTAATCTCATCCATTCAAAAATTATGACTCCTATTGGTGTAGGAACCTAATAGGACCCCAATTGTCCTTAATAGTCCTTTCCCCACTCAGCAGTAGCAAAACCTTATTGCAAACCAACCCCCGCAAGGGGGCAACGATGGTTCGCAACATCCTTCAGCTGGTGAAGGATCTTCTACTATTTACGCATTTGAAACAATAGATCTACAAACATGAGCCAAATCTTATGGAGATCCTATCACTCATGCAGAGGAACCTACCTCAAGTCCAAACCCACCACTACCCAAAGATTTGCATATCGAAAGGACGGTTGTGGACCTTGTAATTGCCCCCCCACTGCAAAGGGACACTTCGACGCGCAATGCATAATACATCTGCACATGTTGCGCAAAAATACAGCATTGTAGAAGACTTGGCGCAAGGGCCATCGGCTATGTCAGCGCTTCAAATATTACAAACATGCCCAACACAACATAAATCTTTGCTTTTAGCTATTGGTGGTATCAACCCACAAGATTCCATGCTTACAGTTTTCGACATGAAAAAGCGTAAACTTCCCCTTTCTCACTAGCTTGCATTTCAAGTGAAAATTACTTCGAAAGGTAAAAGTATACAACGAACTGTCATTGACGAAAGTGCTTCTACCTGTGTCATGTCAGCTTCATGTTGGTTCGCCCTGGGTTCTCTAACTTTATCCCCGTCGTTGAACTCCCTTAAAGCTTTTGACGGCCACACTTTCATCCCAAAAGGTTACCTGGCTAGCTACCCCATCACTTTGTATGGGAAAATAGTAACGGTGGACATAGAAGCCATAGACAAAAAACTCAACTATTTTCTCTTGTTGGGTCACAGTTGGACATATGCCATGATAGCCATCGTATCTACTATCTTTCACATCATCCTATTTCCATTGGATGGAAAGGTAGTTATAGTAGATCAGTTGTCTTCCTGTACCCCTGATTATTCATGATTACCAAGTAGCTCCGTACACCTAGTAGGTGGTGTGTCTGACTCTTACATCAGTCTCAGTACCGGTATATTAAAGGCTTCTTCCCTCATGGGTTGTTTTCCTCTTCAGTTGCCCAAGGTTCCACAGACAGTCAACATGCTTTCATCTATTCCTCATGAACAAACCGATCCATGGATCCTACCGGCTCCTTCAGAGCTTGACACATGCGGAGACCAAATGCTACTGTCACTAGCTTTATTGGCTTACCAAGCCATTCAATCTACATCTGCATCTCTGGTCACGTTGGTTACAGCCAATGGTACAACTGCCCCTCCCATAAATGCTCCTCCTTTCGATCTACTTGATCAAGTCCTACCTACGAATGAAGCTATTCAAGAAATCATGAGTTTAGGAGAGCGACCTTGGGAAGATCGGCACCAACGTGTTTTATTATCTGATTCAGAAACGATGCCTCTTCAAAAACTTTCCCCTGACATACTAGAAATCGTTTCCTCACCCTATACGATCCTCCAAACTTTGGAGGCAGAAGGAAACATGGAAAATATTTCAAAAACATTGCTCATCAATATTTATGTCATGACAGCCACCGTGGAAAACATTCAGATTGGAGCCGATTGCAATCCTGAGGAAATTGCAAGCTTCACCTGCCTATTTAAGGAATTCTGCGATGCATTCACCTGGCCTCATGAGGAAATTCCTGCCATCAATCCATCTATTGTCGTGCATGAGATCCAGCTTTACGATGATGCAAAACCCATCGAGTGTCAGATCCTATCCTTGCAAATAGCTGTTGAACCCCTGCCCGACACCATTGCCAAAGAAGAATGCTTAATATACCTTAATTAGCTGGATGAAACCCATCGAGATGTCGAATTGGCACTCGAGGCTCGAGTCTCACAAGCGTCGGGTAAAATCCTAATACGAAAAAAAGGTTAAGCTTCGTTCTTACCAAGAGGGCGACCTTGATTTTCTCTATGATCGAAATCATGATCTCTTGGGCGTAGGAATGATCCAACCCTTATGGCTAGGTCCCTAGATCATCAAGAAAGTCCTCTCAAAAGGGGCATATGAACTGTAGGTGTCTAGTCAATTTAACGTCTTAAATTGTTGTACATAAATTATCAATCCAGGTATCATAAACTGATGAAGTGTGGTGCACCATATCTGCTTAGTTAACCTTTTTCTTACTTCGTTGTTTTATAGAATTTATTTTGTTTTGGGGTTTTGTTCTTGTTGATCTCCTAAAGTGTCTAATGCAAATGGAAATCCTATTCTAATGTTTTAAGAATACTTTTAAAGGTCAAGTATGGATGTAGATTTGAAGACAAGGTTTATGTCCCTAATGGTAACTTCCAAAACTTAGCACTTCAAAAGATCTCAAAACATGTTATTGATGAAATTAGTACTTAAACAAGAATGAAAATGTGTTGCTATTCAAATCAAACAAATGATGAACTACTGATCATGAAATCACTATCTCTGCTATTTATCTAAATACAGAAATAAAAGTTAAGCTATTGCATTCAACAAATCAAAAATTGCAAACTAATAAAAGTAAAATCAAATCACATCATTCATAGTTCGATAGCTCGCCAAGTAGTCTAAGCTATGGATTTAGGAGATAACGTCAATGATATGAGGAATTTGATATCTAATTGCAAAAAAATAAAGCTAAAATCAAATCACATCATTCATAGTCCGATAGCTTGCCAAGTAGTCTACGCTATGGCTTTAGGAGATAACGTCAATGATATGAGGAATTTGATATCTAATTGCAGAAAAATAAAGCTTAAATCAAATCACATTATTCATAGTCCGATAGCTTGCCAGGGAGTCTAAGCTATGGCTTTAGGAAATAACGTCATTGATATGGGGAATTTGATATTTAATTGCAGAAAAATAAAGCTAAAATCAAATCACATCATTCATAGTCCGATAGCTCGCCAGGTAGTCTAAGCTATGGCTTTAGGAGATAACGTCAATGATATGAGGAATTTGATATCTAAACTAACTAACAATGAAAATGAATAAGATTGAAATCAAAGCATAACTGAAATTGAAAAGCTAAAAAAAATAAAGTCAGTAGAGAGGCAAATCTCATGTCACTATTTGATGCAAAAACATGTAAAGAAAAACTAATCTACAATCAACCGGTTGAACACACTTACATGAATTAAAATTGCATGAATGGAAAATCTAAGCTATCAAACTTGAAAGCAATCAAATGACATAATGAAATCAAAACAAAATTACAAAATGAAATCTACTCTACCTTACATTCTAATATGCTCCATGACATCTACTTCACATCTCCTTCCATGTTGAGAACATCAAAGCTTTATTCAAATTCTTCAAAATTACAAAATACAACAAAGCTCTCCAAAGATTTCAAAAGCCATCAAGGAAGAACTACAAACTCCAAGCTAAGCTAAAACTCACAAGCTAAACTCTAAACTCTAAGCTAACAAATGAAGGAGAAAGATCTCTTATTTATACAAAAAGATGAGAAGCCATCTCATTAATGAGAGTCCATGAATCTCTCCCTCTACCTCTAGAGTCCTAATCAAAATAGGAACTGATAAGACACATGTCTTCTTAGAGTTTCAATACAATTAGGAGATGTGACACATATCCTCATGATCCCATGATTCTTTCCACTCAAATTCGAATTTGGCCTTAGAGTGCCACATAAGGGTCTTCTAGAAGTCACCTTTTGACCTACACATGTCAACAATCTCAACCCACTTGTTAGGTATAAGCATATGCACATTATTTTCTAATTTTTAACCACAAATTCACTTAAAAGGGCTAAGAATTAATAAAGTTTGGAAAAACATAAATGTGGCCCAATGATAATGAAAGTGGGATGAATGTAGTGACATAGTAGTGAAATGGAGGTGGAATGCAGGTGATATAATAGACATAATAGTGAAAGTGTAATAGAAATGAATGACATTTTCAAGACCCAATAGTAGGACAGGGAAGGATTCCCCCTCACGAAGCCCAGAAATGGGCTGTATCTGGAAAAGTATTATGCCTAGTATTGCACTAGGCATGTGCTTGTGTAATTTTATGTATTCTCAGAAGAGCATTTTTCTTTTATGGGATATTTTCTTGCTCTCAAAAAATAAAAATCTCTGAGGTTTTTATTGTTGGGCTCATTAAACATATATGATGATGGTCTGAGAAACTCTTTTTCACTCTTTTTCTAGCTCATTAAACTGAAAAAGACCATTAGAGCATTCCTTTTAGGCACTTTTTCTTGCTCATAAAATTGAAAAAATCCTGAGTTTTGTCTTTAGGATTGTTGAACTTTATAAAGATGACTTGAGCATTCTTTTAGGTACTTTTCTCACTCGTTAAACTGAAAAATCCCGAGTTTTTGTTGCCAGCCTCGTTAAACATATACTGTAGCAACAAGAGCACTTGCTTTTTTGGGACCATTTCTCGTTCTTACAATTGAAAAAATCCTCAAGTTTTTCCCTCCTTCAGCCTTGTTAAATCTATGAAGGAGGAATGAGCAGTTCTTTTACCTCTTTTCCCCACTCACTAAACTGAAAAAGACACCTTGAGTTTTATTATTTTGACTTGTTAAAATTTGATGAAGGCATTGAGTTTGTTTTCATGTGGCTCATTAAAAATTCACGACGAAAACTGAGTTTAGCCCATCTCCTCGTACTCATAACAAAATGATGTCGACATCTATTGAACATAGGTTTCTCTTTATCTGGATTCAATAGATTAACTAATGGAAAAGTAACCAATCTGAGTATACTTTTAACCTTTTGTCGCACCCGGTTAACAACTATGACAAGGGAGCCACCATGGATTTGTTCTTTATGATCTTTTCAGACTCTCTAAATATGAAAAGACCACCAAGTTGTCTAGTCTGGACTCTTCAAATTACACAGACAAGATATAGAGTCACTTCTTTTGTGGTCCTTTTCAAACTCTTTAACTATGAAAAGATCGATGAGTTTTCTTGTCTGGACTCATTAAACTAATCAGATAGGGCAGAGAGTTTCTCTTTTTGCGGTCCTTTTTAGACTCTTTAAATATGAAAAGGTCGATGAGTTTACCTGTCTAGACTCATTAAACTAATTAGACGGGTAAATTGGACACTACAAGTGTATTCCGTATTAGATAACATGGTTTGGCAGCACTCGTTCCCTTGAACATGGTACTCCCTCAGATAAAACTTCCTTGTGATATCCTCTCAATATGAATCCTACCATCCTATGAATTTAGCCTATATACCCTGATGTTCTTGCATCCGTGTATCCTAACACTCTTTGGTGTTCATGAGTATAGTGCTATCTGGTTAAAATCATTTTCATGCCTTCTATTGTTCAAGGGTTAACCTTTTGTTTCCTCCATCAACCCATCAAACATATCCTTTCATCATACCCTTTAATGTTTAGAACCAAATCCTCAAAAGATTCCTCAAAAAACAAATCATTCTTGTCTCGTTTTGTGTCGATTGATGTAGGACACATTATTTCCTACCTTTCTACAAGTATCTTCCTATTGAGTTCAACACTATATCTAGGAAGAAAACCCAGAAACACATTTAGTGCCGTGGTACTTGCAGACATTAGTGGCAAGTTTCCTTGTGTTTGGTCAGGGTTCTCATTATTGGCTCCTAGTTAAGTGATTCTATGAGTGTTCGATGACAAAGACATCTTTCACACTCGTTAGATTGTACTATGCATAATGGAGACCATCACCATTATCAGTGGCCTTCCTCGCGTTTGTTAATGGTCTCCATTATTGACTGGTAATTAGATGATTTCATGCATGTTCGATATCAACGCATATATTCACATGTATCGATCTTTGCTATTCAGTGAAGCGGAAATCAAGACCTTGGGTAGAGGCTTGCATCACGTAGCCTTGTTTCCTCTCCCAAGTTACTGATATTGTTTCTTGGAGACAGCTTATCAGGATGATTCTATTATCACACTGGATCTATCTATCCCTCTACTTCCCTCTCCCTCTCCTCCCTCCCTCTATCTCCCTCCCTTTCCCTCTCCTCCCTCCCTTTCCCTCTCCCTCTCTCCTCCCCCTATCCCACCCTCTCCTCCTCTCCCTCCCCCTCTCCCACTCTGTCTCTCACTCTATCTCCCCCTCTCCCTCTCCTTCTCTCTCTCTTTCTCTCCCTTTCTCTCTCCCCCATTCCCATTCATGTTCCCTCTCTCGCCCCACCTTTCTCTCTCTCTTCCCCTCTCCCTTTGCCTCTCCCCTAATCCCTCTCCTTATCCTCCTCTCTCCTTGACCTATCCTTCTCTCTCTCACTCCTAGTGTTTCTCTCCTCCCTTTCCCTCCCCCTCTCTCTCCCCCCTTTCCCTCCCCCTCTCTTCTTTCACCCTCTTCCTCCCTCCCTCTCTCCCCCTATCTCCCTCTCCTTATCACTCCCTCCTTCTCTCTCCCCCTAAACACCCCACTCTCTCTCTCTCTCTCTCTCTCCCTCCCTCTCCCTCTCCCCCTCTCCCACCCTCTCCTCCTCTTCCTCCACCTCCCCTTCCCTCTCTCTCCTCCCCTCTCCCACTCTCTCCCCGCTCCCTTTCTATCTCTCTCCCTCTCTCCCTCTCCCCCTCCCCTCTCTTTCACTCTACCACTCCTGATCCTACATCCCCTCTACCTCTCCCCTGATCTCCTCTCACCTATCTCTCTCCCTTTCCATCTCCCTCCCCCGCTTCACCTCCCCCTCCCCCGCTTCACTTCCCCCTCTCCCTATCCACCTCTCCCCCCAACTCTCTCTCTCTACCTCCCCCCTCCTGTCTATCTTACCCTCCCTACTCTCTCTCCCCTTCTCCCCCCCCTCTCTCGGTACCTCTCTCCCCCTATCTCCCTCTCCCTCTCCATATCCATATCTCTCTCTCTCAACATTCTGCACATGTTGCTCGGCATTGACATTCTTGCATTCACCGTCGAATCTTGGCAAGTATAGATCATAGTTTTTGGGGAAAGCATGAAGAACAGAAGGTAAAACAAGAGGTTTATACTTATCTGGGATTATAACAGTTGCAGGAATATGTACAAGAGTGATGGGATCAGGTTTGTTTTTTTTAGGCTCATCACTCTGAAGAGAGGCATCATAAGATGTGGGAAAACTAAGGAGGCCAAGATCTAAGGGGAACTTAATATTTACACTTTTTGAATAGGTCGAGTGAAGATTCTGATAACTTTTATCATACAACAAGTTCTGAAAAACTTTCAGGGCAGCTTCAAGAACAACAAAGAAGTAATTCACAAGGAAGCAGAGTAGGTCCTAAATACCATTCCACTTTGGTTACCCGAACTTTGTGTAAGATGAAGATCCTTCCATTTTCGCAGAGAAAAAGTTAGACCTCCAGTGGAGTCACCATGAAGCATCGATTGTTGGATTCTTCAGTGAATGGAGTTGCCAGGTGAATGATTTCAGCCATCTTATTATGTCTGATCGTTGTTCACCATCAACCATCAGATCTGAGCTTGATAGATGTTGGGGTAAAACAATCTTGAAGCAAACCATTTTCTTCCCCAGCGGAGTCGCCACTATGTTAGCACCTAAATCTGCCTTAGGCTGAAGGAAGGAAAAAATTAGGGTAACCACAAACCACGCTCAGTCTGGTAGCTAGCCCTACCAGAGCAGGAGGGGGCTCTCTCTGAGTCACACTCAGTGAATGGATAAGAAAAAATGGTCTGAGATGACTTACAATACAATGTTTACCTTAGGCTAGTAAGTGAATAGGGATTCTGGAAACAATTTTATGAAATGACCGAGCTTCTGGGATGTTATGGGACCGGCGCTCAGCAAAGAACAAAGAATTGAATATGAAGGCACAGATTATTCCGTGAGGCAAGGTAGGCGGAAAGTGAAGCAATTTCGGTTTAAGGTAATGCAGAATGGAAAGATTGCTGAGGAAAGTGAAAAGGGCATAGTCGCATGAATCCTTTTCAACAGAAGAATAACACTGTACATGAAATTTTCCTATAGGCAGAGCAATATAAATTGAATTCTACCTAATCTCACTTAGAAAATTTCACTGAAATGAAATGTGAATTGAATTATGAAACATAACAAGATACATATGGAACATAAGAACACATTTTCTACACTCAAAACCACAAGAATATCATGAAACAGAGCCGCTGCCTTTCATTAATTCTCTGTCAGAAGTACACAGTGCAGAAAGAGAGTTTCTTTCCCACAGTGTCCCAGAAGTTACAAGCCAGCCAACCCTTTGCAAATAGCTTACATACAATTTATAGAATGTGCCATGAAGAGATATAACGCCCCAGGGTTTTGGAGTTACTCGAATCATTACAAAATGGAGATGAAGAGCCAACCATCAGCTACAGGTGCAGCGTTACAAACATGACATTTGGCCTTGTTGACCGTTTGCCTTCCTTCCCCACTTAGATAGGAGCCTATATGGAGAGAAAATACTTTAAATGCCACCTTTGGTGCCAAAAAACTGAAGTGTAGATGAGCGGGCCCACTTGGAGAAGTCGCGAACCTAAATTTCGCGAAACGGAAGCAAATTTGGCAATTTTTCCTCTGTGCGCCGCGCCAAATTCTCTGTGCGTCACGACACTTTGGAGCCTATTTTGGGGCACTTTTAGGTGTCCAAAATGTGCCCAAGTGGGCTTGTTAGAAAGCCTATCCTGTCTAATTTCTAACCCCACTGGAATAATTGAATTTGGTGCTCATTTTCCCCTCCAAATCTTTATTCTCCCAAGACTGGTTCCTGTGTGTCAAAAAGGTGGCAGAGAGGCCATTTTTGGGTGTTTTTTGACCTTTTGGAGACTCCTACCTTACCCAAATCTCTTGCCCAGACACCAGTAGTCGTAATTTTCAATGCTGAATCCAAATATGCAAGCGGTTTCTTTATTGGAGCCCTAGAATTTTAGCGTCGCACTAGTGGCGCAGCGCACAGGGAGGAATTTCCTGTTTTTTGTCCAAAAAATCAAAATTTGACCAAAACTTCCCCAAATTTTCTGAAATTTGGGCTGGAGGTTCCCTATGGGGTGCCATGCTGAGCTAAGGAAGCCTCAGCCAAGATTCTAAGTCTATCTTTCTCTTTCACCTCTTTTTCCCTCCTTGTTGCCTTTCTCAATTTTGCCTTCAAGTTCTTTATTCGGGCCTTGGCGCTCATGTTTCGTGTCCGGTAGTGAGATGCCATGTTCCTTAGCAGTGCAAGGTCCTTGTCGACTTTGTCTAGTAGCCTCTCCAAATGCATGTTGGTCCTCTCAAGGTTCGGCTCCTGATCCTCATTGATTTCATGCTCTAAAGATGTGAGCTCAACCCTTCTTTTTTTAGCAGCTTCGCGATGCTCACGAATGTTTTGTAGCTCCATGATCACCTGCTGATCCTCTAGTTTCTTATTTCTCTGTTCTAGGTACTTCATGTTCCACTTGGCCCTCTCCAAATCAAGGGACAAGGCCTCAATCTCTGACTGCTGTTCCTGGATGACCTCTCTAAGCTCCTCATTTGTTGGCTCTGTGTCGGTGTCATCATCGTGGAGGAGAACAAACTCGGTCTCTCTTTCACCTGATGGCTCTCCTGAAGGCCCCTCATAATCTGATGAAACTTCTGATGCCATTACTGTTGTTTGTACCCTGAGTCTTATGCTGCCCTCTGAATCCAATGAAACTGGTAGATGCTCTGAAAATCTGTCACCAAGGGGGCAATAAAACAGGGAGTATTAGGAGAGGAATGATGAAATGGGGATAGGGATTAAAGAGAGAGATTTATCAGGGATTTGGAAGTGTTTGGGTATGGTGTTGATGGGGTAGGGTAGGAGAACACTTTGACAACATTGTTACTGTAGCAAAAACCCTAGGAGCTTGATTTCTTTGTGTCTTCCTTTGTTTACTAAAAAAAATTTTGGCATTGGGTTCATACTCGTCAAAATCATGATATTCTCATCAAGTTTAATGCCAAGAGTGAAGGTAGTTGGTCTACCTTTCAAGTTTGATAGGAATTCACAAAATGTTTAGGCAAATTTGTGGTTTTCTGGGCTTATACCTCTGTGCATCGCGCGCTCTGCCCAGTGCGCCGCACGCTCTGAGTGCGCCACGCCAGTGGAATTTTTACACTGAGGCCGGGCTCCCAGTGTGCCGTGCACTCTGAGTGCACCACGCCTCCTTGTGTGTGCACCGCGCACTCAGAATTTCACCATGAATTGCTTGCAGGGATAGGGAAAGGGTTATGTGGTGGATTTAGGGTGGGTTTCTTAGGAAAAATGGTGAAGGGGAGATGAGAAAGATGATGGGTGAGGGGACAAGGGGAGTGGAGTGAAACCTTGGTGCTATCATCCCATTTTTGTAACCCCAGCCATCGTCTTCTTGGTGATTTTCTTATGGTTGACCTTATGCTTTTAGGTGACATTTAAACATCTTATAAACACCATATCATTGACAAATTTGATGTACAAGATGTGTCATAAAGCCTACCTCTTGATTTGATGGGCTTCACAAGAAATTTGAGGCAATTTGGCACAATTTCATCCCCTTTTTTCCCTGTGCATTGTGCTCTTTGTATGCGCCGGGCCAGTGTAAATTTTACACTGGAAAATCTCTCCCAATGCGCCGCGCTCTCTTTGTGCATCGCGCTCTTTTCCAGGTGACTTTTGGAGGCCTTCTTGTGTCAAAATTGGGTATAGGATAGTTCGTTGGAAAGGTCTTCGAGTCTACTATCTCACCCAACCCTAATTTTTCAATTTGGAGTTCATTTTCCATATCAAAAGTCAAATCTCCCAAAATTGGTCAAAAAGTGACCAGTGAGGCTGCCTCAAGGCAGAGTGCTGTTACAGTAAACTTTTGAATGCCTTTATCAACTCCAAATTGACCTCATGATAGTGCATTGGAAATATATTTGTGCATAGTTATCATTTGACTTGACAAGAAAGTCATTTGTCCAACTGAGCTAGGAGAAAACTTGATTTTCCCAAGGTAACGTCAGAGGTGCATCAATTTTCCCGAGGCAATTGTATTTTTGATATTTCTTCCAAACCATGACACCTGTGTAAAAAGTGAAGGATTTTTTTCTTCCTTGGACTATTTTGGACAAAAACCTCTCTCAGTTTTTCCAAATTTATCTTTCCTTGCTCAGAAACATCATTTGAGTGAAACCTACCCCGATGTGTGGAACAAGAGATTTGTCGAAATGAAGCGAAATGAAGGGGATAGGGAGCTTCTAAATTCTTGAGGGAATTTTGGGAAGTAGGGAGGGATGTTAGGAAATAAGGGAAAGTGGAATCTCTAAAATTGAGTGAGGGGAAGGGGTCCAAAAGGGCAAAACACAGGCCCAACCTAGAAAACTACCAGGTTGTAGCAAGAAACTAGGGTTTGTGCGAAAAAGAGGAATTTGGGGGATCTCAGTGATGGGAAGTGTTTGATGAAGTAATTTAAGGATAGGGGAAGGTGTATGAACATCAGGATACAAGTTTTTCCAATGATTTGACCGTCCAAGAGAAATTGCCCTCAAAACCCTAGGAGAGGGAAATGACCGTAGCTAGGCGCTACTGAAGCATGAACAAGGTGTAACATGACCCATTGGAACCTGACATGATGATGGAAACCCTATGAATGATGGTAGACTCAGCCGAATGGTGACATGGACCGACATTTGGACAACTTTAGAAGGAGTACAAGCAAACCCTAGACCTAATGCCTAGTGGCCAAATTTTTCTTGAAGACTTACTGAAATGACAAAATTTGACCTTGACACCTTAAAATCACTTTGTAAGAGCATGTTTGATCACTGGAGGAAGGCTGCAAAGATTGACACTAACAGGACTCATACATAACACTTCAGATTAAGGGGGGAATGCTGGACACTTAATCCTCTATGGGTTAGTGTGGAAGCGGAATAGACTAAGGAAGTCCAAGAGACCTTGGGATTTGAAACCATGTACTATAAATGTATATGTTTTGTTAATAAAAAATGTACTCTCATATTTTATCTTTCAGATTCTGTTGCTGCCCATGTGTGTGTTTAACAAGCTCCTTTTTATTTATTCTACCTATCTAATTATTTGCCAAGATTAAATAGTTTGGTCAGATTTTATTCTCTAGCTAAAAAACATGAAATTCAAAGCATGGAATAACCAAGATTAAACTGTTTGACTACCATGGATTGTGGCATGAATAACAAGTTTCACACAATCATTATTATGCATAAAAGGTAAATAGTAGTGGCATTTTGACTTGCACACTTTCATGGTCTTTTTGTTTTTGGGGTTCATATTCTTTCATTTTTTTGACCTTCTCTTATTCTTTTTGTCCTTTGATTTATCTTTGAGGACATACCATATTTACATTTTTTAATTTTTATAATATGGAAAACATTTGCAGAAAGAAAAGGTATGTACATATTACATATTTAATCTCAGCCATTCAAAAATTATGACTCCTATTGGTGTAGGAACCTAATAGGACCCCAATTGTCCTTAATAATCCTTTCCCCACTCAGCAGTAGCAAAACCTTATTGCAAACCAACCCCCGCAAGAGGGCAAAGATGGTTCGCAACATCCTTCAGCTGGTGAAGGATCTTCTACTATTTACACATTTGAAATAGTAGATCTACAAACACGAGCCAAATCTTATGGAGCTCCTATCACTCATGCAGAGGAACCTACCTCAAGTCCAAACCCACCGCTGCCCAAAGATTTGCATATCGAAAGGCCGGTTGTGGACCTTGTAATTTCCCCCCCACCCCAAAGGGGCACTTCGACGCGCAA
Source organism: Pinus tabuliformis (assembly GCA_031772625.1). Lineage (NCBI taxonomy): Eukaryota > Viridiplantae > Streptophyta > Pinopsida > Pinales > Pinaceae > Pinus > Pinus tabuliformis. Next base: position 1,087,275,054 of record CM062820.1, on the reverse strand, counting down.
TGCATAATACATCTGCACATGTTGCCAAAAATACAGCATTGTAGAAAACTTGGCGCAAGGGCCATCGGCTATGTCAGCGCTTGAAATATTACAAACATGCCCAAATCAACATAAATCTTTGCTTTTAGCTATTGGTGGTATCGACCCACAAGATTCCATGCTTGCAATTTTCGACATGGAAAAGTGTAAACCTCCCCTTTCTCACTAGCTTGCATTTCAAGTGAAAATTACTTCGAAAGGTAAAAGTATACACCGAACTGTCATTGACGAAGGTGCTTCTACCTGCGTCATGTCAGCTTCATGTTGGTTCGCCCTGGGTTCTCTAACCCTATCCCCGTCGTTGAACTCCCTTAAAGCTTTTGACGGCCACACTTTCATCCCAAAAGGTTACCTGGCTAGCTACCCCATCACTTTGTATGGGAAAATAGTAACGGTGGACATAGAAGCCATAGACAAAAAACTCAACTATTTTCTCTTGTTGGGTCACAGTTGGACATATGCCATGATAGCCATCGTATCTACTATCTTTCGCATCATCCTATTTCCATTGGATGGAAAGGTAGTTATAGTAGATCAGTTGTCTTCCTGCACCCCTGATTATTCATGATTACCAAGTAGCTCCGTACACCTAGTAGGTGGTGTGTCTGACTCTTACATCAGTCTCAGTACCGGTCTATTAAAGGCTTCTTCCCTCATGGGTTGTTTTCCTCTTCAGTTGCCCAAGGTTCCACAGACAGTCAACATGCTTTCATCTATTCCTCATGAACAGACCGATCCATGGATCCTACCGGCTCCTTCAGACCTTGACACATGCAGAGACCAAATGCTACTGTCACCAGCTTTATTGGCTTACCAAGCCATTCAATCTACATCTGCATCTCTGGTCACGTTGGTTACAGCCAATGGTACCACTGCCCCTCCCATAAATGCTCCTCCTTTCGATCTACTCGATCAAGTCCTACCTACGAATGAAGCTATTCAAGAAATCATGAGTTTAGGAGAGCGACCTTGGGAGGATCGGCACCAACGTGTTTTATTATCTGATTCAGAAACGATGCCTCTTCAAAAACTTTCCCCTGACATACTAGAAATCGTTTCCTCACCCTATACGATCCTCCAAACTTTGGAGGCAGAAGGAAACATGGGAAATATTTCAAAAACATTGCTCATCGATATTTATGTCATGACAGGCACCATGGAAAACATTCAGATTGGAGCCGATTGCAATCCTGAGGAAATTGCAAGCTTCACCTGCCTATTTAAGGAATTCTGCGATGCATTCACCTGGTCTCATGAGGAAATTCCCGCCATCAATCCGTCTATTGTCCTGCATGAGATCCAGCTTTACGATGATGCAAAACCCATCGAGTGTCAGATCCCGTCCTTGCAAATAGCTGTTGAACCCCTGCCCGCCACCACTGCTAAAGAAGAATGCTTAATATACCTTAATTAGCTGGACAAAACCCATCGAGATGTCGAATTGGCACTCGAGGCTCGAGTCTCACAAGCGTCGGGTAAAATCCCAATACGAAAAAAAGGTTAAGCTTCGTTCTTACCAAGAGGGCAACCTTGATTTTCTCTATGATCAAAATCATGATCTCTTGGGCGCAGGAATGCTCCAACCCTTATGGCTAGGTCCCTAGATCATCAAGAAAGTCCTCTCAAAAGGGGCATATGAACTGTACGTGTCTAGTCAATTTAACGTCTTAAATTTCTCTACATAAATTATCAATCCGGGTATCGTAAACTGATGAAGTGTGGTGCACCATATCTGCTTAGTTAACCTTTTTCTTACTTCGTTGTTTTATAGATTTTATTTTGTTTTGGGGTTTTGTTCTTGTTGATCTCCTAAAGTGTCTAATGCAAATGGAAATCCTATTCTAAGGTTTTAAGAATACTTTTAAAGGTCAAGTATGGATGTAGATTTCAAGACAAGGTTTATGTCCCTAATGGTAACTTCCAAAACTTAGCACTTCAAAAGATCTCAAAACATGTTATTGATGAAATTAGTACTTAAACAAGAATGAAAATGTGCTACTATTCAAATCAAACAAATGATGAACTACTGATCATGAAATCACTATCTCTGCTATTTATCTAAATACATAAATAAAAGTTAAGCTATTGCACTCAACAAATCAAAAACTGCAAACTAATAAAAGTAAAATCAAATCACATCATTCATAGTTCGATAGCTCGCCAAGTAGTCTAAGCTATGGATTTAGGAGATAACGTCAATGATATGAGGAATTTGATATCTAATTGCAGAAAAATAAAGCTAAAATCAAATCACATCATTCATAGTCTGATAGCTCGCCAGGTAGTCTAAGCTATGGCTTTAGGAGATAACGTCAATGATATGAGGAATTTGATATCTAATTGCAGAAAAATAAAGCTAAAATCAAATCACATCATTCATAGTCCAATAGCTCGCCAGGTAGTCTAAGCTATGGCTTTAGGAGATAACGTCATTGATATGAGGAATTTGATATTTAATTGCAAAAAAATAAAGCTAAAATCAAATCACATCATTCATAGTCGATAGCTCGCCAGGTAGTCTAAGCTATGGCTTTAGGAGATAACGTCAATGATATGAGGAATTTGATATCTAAACTAACTAACAAATAAAATGAATAAGAATGAAATCAAAGCATAACTGAAATTGAAAAGCTAAAAAAAAATAAAGTTAGCAGAGAGGCAAATCTCATGTCACTATTTGATGCAAAAACATGTAAAGAAAAACTAATCTACAATCAACCGGTTGAACACACTTACATGAATTAAAATTGCATGAATGGAAAATCTAATCTATCAAACTTGAAAGCAATCAAATGACATAATGAAATCAAAACAAAATTACAAAATGAAATCTACTCTACCTTACATTCTAATATGCTCCATGACATCTACTTCACATCTCCTTCCATGTTGAGAACATCAAAGCTTTATTCAAATTCTTCAAAATTACAAAGTACAACAAAGCTCTCCAAAGCTTTCAAAAGCCATCAAGGAAGAACTACAAACTCCAAGCTAAGCTAAGACTCACAAGCTAAGCTCTAAACTCTAAGCTAACAAATGAAGGAGAAAGATCTCCTATTTATACAAAAAGATGAGAAGCCATCTCATTAATGAGAGTCCATGAATCTCTCCCTCTACCTCTAGAGTCCTAATCAAAATAGGAACTGATAAGACACATGTCTTCTTAGAGTTTCAATACAATTAGGAGATGTGACACATATCCTCATGATCCCATGATTCTTTCCACTCAAATTCGAATTTGGCCTTAGAGTGCCACATAAGGGTCTTCTAGAAGTCTCCTTTTGACCTACACATGTCAACAATCTCAACCCACTTGTTTGGTATAAGCATATGCACATTATTTTCTAATTTTTAACCACAAATTCACTTAAAAGGGCTAAGAATTAATAAAGTTTGGAAAAACATAAATGTGGCCCAATGATAATGAAAGTGGGATGAATGTAGTGACATAGTAGTGAAATGGAGGTGAAATGGAGGTGATATAATAGACATAATAGTGAAAGTGTAATAGAAATGAATGACATTTTCAAGACCCAATAGTAGGACAGGGAAGGAGTCCCCCTCACGAAGCCCAGAAATGGGCTGTATCTGAAAAAGTATTATGCCTAGTATTGCACTAGGCATGTGTTTGTGTAATTTTGTGTATCCTCAAAAGAGCATTTTTATTTTATGGGATATTTTCTTGCTCTCAAAAAATAAACATCTCTGAGTTTTTCATTGTTGGGCTCATTAAACATATACGACGATGGTCTGAGAAACTCTTTTTCGCTCTTTTTCTAGCTCATTAAACTGAAAAAGACCATTAGAGCATTCCTTTTAGGCACTTTTTTCTTGCTCATAAAATTGAAAAAATCCTAAGTTTTGTCTTTAGGATCATTGAACTTTATAAAGATGACTCAAGAGCATTCTTTTAGGTACTTTTCTCACTCGTTAAACTAAAAAATCTGAGTTTTTGTTGACAGCCTCGTTAAACATATATTGTAGCAACAAGAGCACTTTCTTTTTTGGGACCATTTCTTGTTCTTAAAATTGAAAAAAAACTCAAGTTTTTCCCTCCTTCAGCCTTGTTAAATCTACGAAGGAGGAATGATCAGTTCTTTTACCTCTTTTTCCCCACTCACTAAACTGAAAAAGACACCTTGAGTTTTATTCATTTGACTTGTTAAAATTTGATGAAGGCATTGAGTTTGTTGTCATGTGGCTCATTAAAAATTCACGATGAAAACTGAGTTTAGCCCATCTCCTCGTACTCATAACAAAATGATGTCGACATCTATTGAACATAGGTTTCTCTTTATCTGGATTCAATAGATTAACTAATGGAAAAGTAACCAATCCGAGTATACTTTTAACCTTTTGTCGCACCCGGTTAACAACTATGACAAGGGAGCCACCATGGATTTGTTCTTTATGATCTTTTCAGACTCTCTAAATATGAAAAGACCACCAAGTTGTCTAGTCTGGACTTTTTAAATTACACAGACAAGATATAGAGTCACTTCTTTTGTGGTCCTTTTCAAACTCTTTAACTATGAAAAGATCGATGAGTTTTCTTGTCTGGACTCATTAAACTAATCAGATAGGGTAGAGAGTTTCTCTTTTTGCGGTCCTTTTTAGGCTCTTTAAATATGAAAAGATCGATGAGTTTACCCGTTTAGACTCATTAAGCTAATCAGACGGGTAAAGTGGACACTACAAGTGTATTCCGTATTAGATAGCATGGTTTGGCAGCAGTCATTCCCTTGAACATGGCACTCCCTCAGATAAAACTTCCTTGTGATAGCCTCTCAATATGAATCCTACCATCCTATGATTTTAGCCTATATACCCTGATGTTCTTGCATCTGTGTATCCTAACACTCTTTGGTGTTCATGATTATAGTGCTATCTGGTTAAAACCGTTTTCATGCCTTCTATTGTTCAAGGGTTAACCTTTTGTTTCCTCCATCAACCCATCAAACATATCCTTTCATCATACCCTTTATTGTTTAGAACCAAATGCTCAAAAGATTCCTCAAAAAACAAATCATTCTTGTCTCGTTTCGTGTCGATTGATGTAGGACACATTATTTCCTACCTTTCGACAGGTATCTTCCTATCGAGTTCAACACTATATCTAGGAAGAAAACCCAGAAACACATTTAGTGCCTTGGTACTTGCAGACATTAGTGGCAAGTTTCCTTGTGTTTGGTCAGGGGTTCTCATTATTGGCTCCTGGTTAAGTGATTCTATGAGTGTTCGATGACAAAGACATCTTTCACACTCGTTAGATTGTACTATGCATAATGGAGACCATCACCATTATCAGTGGCCTTCCTCGCGTCTGTTAACGGTCTCCATTATTGACTGGTAATTAGATGATTTCGTGCATGTTCGATGTCAACGCATATATTCACATGTATCGATCTATGCTATTCAGTGAAGCAGAAATCAAGACCTTGGGTAGAGGCTTGCATCACGCAGCCTTGTTTCCTCTCCCAAGTTACGGATATTGTTTCTTGGAGACAGCTTATCAGGATGATTCTATTATGACACTGGATCTATCTATCCCTCTACTTCCCTCTCCCTCTCCTCCCTCCCTCTATCTCCCTCCCTTTCCCTCTCCTCCCTCCCTTTCCCTCTCCCTCTCTCCTCCCCCTATCCCACCCTCTCCTCCTCTCCCTCCCCCTCTCCCACTCTGTCTCTCACTCTATCTCCCCCTCTCCCTCTCCTTCTCTCTCTCTTTCTCTCCCTTTCTCTCTCCCCCATTCCCATTCATGTTCCCTCTCTCGCCCCACCTTTCTCTCTCTCTTCCCCTCTCCCTTCGCCTCTCTCCTAATCCCTCTCCTTATCCTCCTCTCTCCTCGACCTATCCTTCTCTCTCTCCCTCCTAGTGTTTCTCTCCCCCCTTTCCCTCCCCCTCTCTTCTTTCACCCTCTTCCTCCCCCACTCTCTCCCCTATCTCCCTCTCCTTATCGCTCCCTCCTTCTCTCTCCCCCTAAACACCCCACCCTCTCTCTCTCTCTCTCTCCCTCCCTCTCCCTCTCCCCCTCTCCCACCCTCTCCTCCTCTTCCTCGACCTCCCCTTCCCTCTCTCTCTCCCCCTCTCCCACTCTCTCCCCGCTCCCTTTCTATCTCTCTCCCTCTCCCCCTCCCCCTCTCTTTCACTCTACCACTCCTGATCCTACTCCCCCTCTCCCTCTCCCCTTCTCTCCTCTCACCTATCTCTCTCTCTTGCCATCTCCCTCCCCTGCTTCACCTCCCCCTCCCCTGCTTCACCTCCCCCTCTCCCTATCCACCTCTCCCCCCAACTCTCTCTCTCTGCCTCCCCCCACCTGTCTATCTTCCCCTCCCTGCTCTCTCTCCCCCTTCCCCCCCCCTCTCTCGGTACCTCTCTCCCCCTATCTCCCTCTCCCTCTCCATATCCATCTCTCTCTCTCTCTCCCCCCCTCTTTTTTTGTCTCTCTCTCTCACCCCCCTCTTTTTTTGTCTCTCTCTCTCTCCCCCTCCTCCCTCTCACTATCTCTCTCGCCTCCTCTCCACTCCTCTCTCCCCCTCTCTTACTCTTGCTCACTGTCTCTGTCTCCCACTCTCCCACTCCTTCCCCCCTCTCTCTCCCTTATACCTCCCCTTGCCCCTCTCTCCATCTCCCCCTACGTTCCTCTCTCTCCCGCTCCCCCTCCCTCCCCCTCTCCTTCTCCCTCTCCTTCTCCCTCTCTCTCTCCCTCTCTCTGTCTCTCTCCCACTTCCTCTCTCTCTCTCTCCCCCGCTCTCTTCCCCTCCCACTCTCGCTCGACCTCTCCCTCTGCCACTCTCTACCCCCTCTTTCTCTCACTCTCTCCTCTGCCTCTCTCCCCACCCTATCTCTCTCTTTCTCCCTTTCCTCCCCCTCTCTACCCCCACATATCTCTCTCTTTGTCTGTTTTCCTCCCCCTCTCCCCCTCCCCCTCTCTCCCTCTCCCTATCCTCCACTCTCTCCCATTCTCTCTCCTCCTCCTCTCTCTCTCGATGCCTCCCTCCCTCCCTGCCTCCCTCTCTCTCTCTCTCTCTCTCTCTCTCTCTCTCTCACTCACTCTAACCCTCCCTCTCACCTTGCTCCTCTCCCACTCTCGCACCCCCTCTCCCACTCTCTCCCCTGCCTCTTTCTCTCCATCTCCTCCTCCCCCTCTCTCCCCCTCTCCCTCTCCCCTTCTCTCTCCCACCCCATCCCTCTCTCTCTCCCCACCTTCGCCTCTCTCTCCCTACACCTCTTCCCCTCTCTCCCTCTCACCCTATCTCTGTATATCTATCTCTATCCCCCTCCCTCCAACTCTCACTCTCCCTCTCTCTCTCCGCCCCCTCTCCAACCCTCTCCCACCCCTTTTCTATCTTGCCCCACTCCCACCCTCCTTCCCCCTCCCTTTTATCTCCCTCTCTCTCTCTCTCTCTCTCTCTCTCTCTCCTCTCCCTCTCCCCCTCTCTTATTCCCTCCCCTCTCCCTCTCCCCTTCTCTCCTCTCACCTATCTCTCTCTCTTGCCATCTCCCTCCCCCACTTCACCTCCCCCTCTCCCTATCCACCTCTCCCCCCAACTCTCTCTCTCTGCCTCCCCCCACTGGTCTATCTTCCCCTCCCCGCTCTCTCTCCACCTTATCCCCCCCTCTCTCTATACCTCTCTCCCCCTCTCCCTCTCTCTCTTCACTCTTTCTCTCCCACCATCCCCCTTTCTTTGTCTCTCTCTTCCCCCTCCTCTCTCTCGTTGTCCTCTCTCCCCCTCGCTCCCCTCCTCTCTCTCCCTCTCTCCCCCCCTCTCACTCTCGCTCCCCCTCTCCCACTCTTTTCCCCTTGCCTCTCTCTCTCTCACTATCCCTGCCCCTCTCCCTAACCCCCCTCTATTCTGTCTCTCCCGGTCCCCTTCCCCCTCTATTCTATCACCCTCTTCCTCCACCCCTCTCTATCTCCCCCTCTGCCTCTCTACTCCTCTCCTTCTCCCTCTCTCTCTCCCTCTTTCTGTCTCTCTCCCATTTCCTCTCCCTCATCTCCTCCCCCTCCCCCTCTCTCTCTCTCTACCTCCCCCTATCCCCCTCCACCTCCCTTGCTCTCTTCCCCTCCCACTCTCGCTCAACCTCTCCCTCTGCCACTCTCTCCCCCCTCTTTCTCTCACTCTCCCCCTCCCCCTCTCTCTCCCACCCCCTCTCTCCGCTACTTATCTCTCTCTTTCTCCCTTTCCCTCCCCCTCTCCCCCCCACATATCTCTCTCTTTGTCCCTTTCTCCTCCCTCCCTCCCTCCCTCCCTCTCTTCCCTCCCTCCCTCCTCTCTCTCGTGCTCTCTCTCTCTCTCTCTATACCCATCCCTCTCCCCCTTGCTCCTCTCTCGCTCTCGCACCCCCTCTCCTCTCCCCTTCTCTCTCCCACCCGGTCCCTCTCTCTCCCTACACCTCTTCCTCTCTCTCCCTCTCCCCCCCCCTCTCTCTCCCTCTCTCTCTCTCTTCTCTCTCTCTCTCTCTCTCTTAATATATATATCTCTCTCTCTCTACTCTCTATCTCTATCTATATCCCCCTCTCTCTAACTCTCACTCTCCCTCTCTCTCCACCCTCCTTCCCCCTCTATTTTATCTTCTCTCTCTCTCTCTCTCTCTCTCTCTCTCTCTCTCTCTCTCTCTCCTCTCCTCCCTCGCTCCTCTCTCCTCCCTCCCTCCTCTCTCTCGCTCTCTCTCTTCCTATAAATTCCTCTCCATCCCTGCTTTCCCCTCCACCTCTCTTGTCATATCCCTGACCCCCTATCCAACCCTCTCCTCCTCACCATTTCTCTCCCCCTATCCCTTCCCCCACCCTCTCTCTCTTTCTCTCTCCCTCCCTCTTTTTGTCACTCTCCCTCACACTCTTTATCTCCCTATCGCTTTATCCCCTACCCCTAACCCTCCCCCTCTCCCTCCCTCTCTGTCTCTCTCCTCCCCCTCCCCTTCCTTTCCATCTCCCTCTCCCTCTCCCCCTTTGTCTCTCTCGTGCTTCCTCTGTCTCTCTCCCTCTGTCTCTCCCTCTCTCTCCCCCCCCTCTCTCTTTCTCTCCTGCTCCCCTGGCCTCCTCTCTCTCTCTCTCCACGCTCCCTCCCTCTCTTCTTTGTATGTCTCTCTCCTTCTCTCCCTCTCTCCTCTCTCTCTCTCTCTCTCTCTCTCTCTCTCTCTCTCTCTCTCTCTCTCTCTCTCTATCTCTGTTTCTCTGTCCCTCTCCCCCTCTACTTCGGTGTCCCTCTCCTCCCTTCCTATACTCTCTCACTATCTTCCTCCCTCTTCCTCTCCCCCTCCTCGTATCCCACCCTCTCCTCCTCTCCCTCCCCTTTCCCCTCTCTCTCCCTACCCCACTCTCTCCCTCCCCCCTCTCTCTATCTCCCTCTCTCTTCACCTCACACTCCCCCTCTCTCACTCTCTCTCCTCCTCCCCCTCTCCTTCTTTCTCCGTCTCTCTCTCTCTCCCCCGCTCTCCCCCAAGCTATATCTCTCTCTTCCTCTCTCCCTCCTCTCTCCCCCACTCCCTCTCCTTATCCTCCTCCCTCCCCCACCTATCTCTCTCTGTCCCCCTCCCATTGTCTCTCTGCCTCTCTTTGTTTCCCTCTCTTCTTGCTCCCTCTCCCTCTCTCCCTCTCCATGTTGCTCCCTCCTTCTCTCTCCCCCTAAACACTCTTCTTCTCTCTCTCTCTCTCTCTCTCTCTACTATCCCCCTCCCTCTCCTTCTCCATCTCACACTTCCCCTCTCCCACCCTCTCCTCCTCTTCCTCCCCATCCCCTTTCCTCCCCTTGCCCCTCCCCCACTCTCGCTCCCTCTCCCCCTCCCCCTCTCTTACTTCCTATCCCCCTCCCCCTCTCTCGCTCTCTCCCCCTCTTGATCTCAGTCGCCCTCTTCCTCTCCCCTCACCTATCTCTCTCTCTGTCGATATCCCTCCCCCTCTTCCCCTCTCCCTCTCCCTATCATCACCTCTCGCCTAACTCTCTCTCTCTATCTGCTTCCCCCCACCTGTTTATCTTCCCCCTCCCCCCTCTCTCCCCCTCCGCCCCACCCCCCCTCCTCTCTTTCCCTCCTCCCCCCCCCCCCCTCTTTATCTCTCTCTCTCTCTCCCTGTCTGCCTCCCCTCTCTGTCTCTGTCTCTGTCTCTCTCTCTCTCTCTCTCTCTCTCTCTCTCTCGCTCCCTCCCCGCATCCTCCTCCTCCCTTTGTTTCTCCTGCCCCACACTCTCATCATGAAACAACCTAAAGCATGCCATTTAACAAACAAAAACATAATCATCGTTATCATAATCATATCATTTAACAAATACAATCCACATCATGTAGAAAACAAAAACATCTTATCAATTAGAAATCAATAACCATCATAGTATCTAAGAGAAACAATGATTATATCACAAATACATACATATCAACATACGTGAAAAAATGTCAACATCATATTATCTTTCAATGCAATCATATTATCTAATTAGCAAAAGCACAACCATCATATCACATAAACAAACAAAAATTACTTTCATTTAAAAAAACACATAAAATACACCAACATATACATATCATTATAAATAAAAAACAATGTCTATACATAAATATCGATGTCATGTCATCTAACAAATATATCATATTATAAAAAAATACAATTTATGGGTACATTGAAAAAAAATTTTAAGCCTCTTTTCACATTTAAATAAACAAACACATCCATTTCACATATCTTATAAAAATAAAACAATTCTACTCATGAATAAATTATTTTATATCATCCAATTTCCAAAAAATAAATAATTACATATAATAAAATAATACAAAGATATCCTTTCATTATAAATCAAAAAATTCAATTTACAAAAATATTCTTTTCATTATTATATAATTTCAAATCAATAAATAATTATACAAACACAAATATAACTAAACAATTCAAATATAATAATTAAATAGAAAAAATTCTTCACTAATAGCTATGTAAATATAAATGATATAAACTCAATAAAATAAAATAATAATTATTAATTTAATTTGTTACCTATAAAATAATTTAATAAAAGTATCTGTTGAATAAACTAATTTGCTATATATAAAATAATTTAATATAAACCGTTATTGAATAAATTAAATATTTAAAATTATAAAATTAAATATTTAAAAAGAGAAAGAAATGTAGTAAAATAATTTATAAAGAAAATTAAAATATGTAATGAGTTCAAAAATTCATGTTTAAAATTCGGGGCTTCTGAAACAGATAAGCGTAGGGAAAGAGAATTCGGATAGGCTTATGAAACAGATAACCGTATGCAAAGAGAATTCGAATTATCTTATCTCACTACGATGCCACTAACCACATGAAAACCAGCATTGACCAGATATAACCACATCACCCTAAAGGCGCATGAGGGAGCTACACTATCCACATCACCCTAAAGGCGAACGTAAATTCGGTGAGGTGAATACAAATGATACTTTAAAAAAATTTATGGCATTAAATGGTAAAGTTTGTGAACGGCTAGAAATGACAAGTGACAAAAATGTTGTAGCATTAATGTTGAAGAGGGAGGGATGATAATAGTGAGAAGCAACTACCTAGAAACCGGTTGAAGCAGATAGTGAACATATGCAATCTTCCCGAAGCTTCTGAAGGTGGTAGCAGTGTTCATCCGTTAATGCACAAGAAGTTTGAAGGGTGAAATAGGAAATGTCTTTGCCTAGGAAAAGCTTGACCAGACCGACTTTTAGACTTTTCGAGGCTGCTATTATGAAAAACCCCAGATATTGTGGGAGAGCCAGAACATTCAGATTAGAGAAAAAAGATCTAAAAACATTATTAATAAGTAATTAATGCGATTAAGGACAAGTCCAAGATAGAAAAAGAAAATTTATAATAAGTAATTAATGTGGTTAAGGACAAGCCCAAGAATAAAACAAGATAGAACAAGAAAAGCGAAAGAAAACTAAAAATGAAGAAGAATTAATCGGATCCAGAAGAAAGCAAAAACTTAAAGCAGTAGAATTAAGAGATTTTAAAAACATGACAGAGCCAAGAAGGTAGTGAAGGAGTCTGAGTAGAAATAAAGGAGAAGAAAATTGAAAATTTTTCTCTAATACATGCCACCAAAACCAAAGAATAAATCATGAATATGAATATAAAATAAATAGAAGAAGCATACCTGTCATGGCTGTACGGTTCTCCACTGTAAATACAAATACAGGCTTCATGACATCGACTTTCATTCATCCATGCATCCCTTCTCGAGGATCTTCTCGCTGATCCTCTTGGTCAGGTCAAATTCAAATCCGGTCTTCTTTATCAAAAGCTACAATGAAATTCCTTACAATTGCAAATGATGAAACAAATGGGCTCTCATTCATCCTACAAATGCAGATCTTTCTTTCGGAACAAATGATGACCGTAGATCCTGTGAACAAAAATCATTAAACTTCGTTGGGCCAGGCCATGTGCTGTCGATTACCGTCGGATCTGGGCGTGAGTGTTAAGAACACCATCAATGCCTCCTCCATGAACTCACTTATCTTGCAGGGTCTCTTCAAATCGTTCAGGAGGAGCTACAACAGTTCCCTCAATGCCTCTTCCATGAACACCATCAATGCCTCCTCCTGAACTCACTCATCTTGCAGGGTCTCTTCAAATGGTTGAGGTGATTCTTGCCAGAAACACTTGACTTGAGTTTGCTAATACCAATTCTAGCACTAGCACAGGGTACAGACACACAACACACAGACAATATAGACAAAAGCAAAGGAACCAACACAGTCACAGCGGCACAAACATTGACGTACACCAGAGAAAAACTTCGCTGTTTGGCAAACAGAGAAGATAGAAGAGGAGGAATATATATGCACCTCATCATCTATTTCGAAAAGGCATAAAGATTCCATCCAAAAAGCTGTGATCCGTTTAAGGAGCGGATCACAGTTTACCACAAAGTCTATAACAAAAAAGCGTTAGATGCTTTTCTTGAAATTACAAAAAAAAGCGTGAGATGCTTTTCTTGAAAATAGGAAAGCAGTTGGGTTCTCTTTGGATGCTTTTCAAGAAATTCGCTTCACATCCACGTCACCTCATCTATCCACGCCGGTGCAAATTTGAAATGTTCTTTGATACACGCCACGTCATCTATCCACGCGGTGCAAATATACACGCTAAATAGTACTTTATGTAATGTTGGCGCAAACTTTTTCTGGTTCTCTGCTTTTGGCTGTCAGCGTCAGAAGCAGTGATCATAGAGATAGCTCGTTATATTTCTTTATTTCTATTTTAACGTATTAAATATTATTGACCGTTTTTATTTTTTTGATTGAAAATCATATTTTTCGATTCGAAGTTATATTTTACTGTTTTATTTTTAAATTTTATTTATTTTTTTAATTGAAAATCATGTTTTTAGATTCGAAGTTATATTTTAAGTTTCTTACTCGGTAACAACACATATTCTATGTAATCAACGTAGTTTAGGCTCTTTCCAGTCCCATGTTTTCTACTATTAACAATTTCTCTATTTCTTTCATATTTATGTATTCAATAATATATATAGTATGTTTTCATTTAGGTTTCAATATTCAATAATATATAGCATGTCTTTATTTAGGTTTCAATAGTAATAGATTTACTTTTAAGTTTGATATGCATTTTTTAATTTGAAAATGACAAGTTTTTTATATCAAATTATATGTTTACCTATTTCAAATGTGATTGGTAACTCAAAGTTAAGATGAAGTCAAACTTAATTATATCAATAAACATGTTTCTTTTAAAATAGAATAGGTTATGTACTTGACATATACAAATATATTTGCATGCTATGCATGTCCACTATAGAGTAGATTCATTGTCATTTTGAGAACAATTTTGTATTTATACATAAAGTGATGTCTACTAAAAATATCAAAGTTTACATTGTCTTTACCCATGGGTTGATGTTGTATTTCACATCAGTACCATATAACAAGAAACAACTCAACAAGACTACACCCCCCATAATAAGAACTTTTACTCATATGTTTTTTTAACTAGTGCAACCATATAAATTAAATGACTTGTATACACATTAATCCATGATAAGAATCATAACACTTACCCCATTATACATCTCACATTACCCAGATTAAAAAGAATCATAAAATTTAACTAAATTATAAATTTATTATAATTTTTATCCCCACTTTACCATGGAAATTCTTAACTCAAGTAAATAGCTCTTCTTACAATACTATGGGCCAATACCATGGCTTACCAATATGACATGTCCAATATGATACATGTTGATATGATGTTTCCTTTAATTAAACAATTTGACATCAATTCATTAAAAGAACATAATTAACTTGGAGATAAATCTTAACCCTGCATATGTGAATACTACTATGACTATTCTTGCATATTCCATGGAGGTTAAACCTCTACCATTCACCTAATAATTATTAATAATTAAGTTAAATGTGTGAGAATCCTATTCTCAAATAAACAAGCCTATAGATGTAATAGGGAAAATGCACAATGTAATCATTTAGGGCATGCCTTCTCTCCTTTATACCTTAGTTATCCTCCATTGTGGAATCTAAGGTCATCATCTAGTGAATATGGAGGACTTGTTACAACCAACAAGACTTATATTAGACATTTATATGGACAACAAGATAGGGTTGCTACAAAATCATGGATTTTGTATTTCCCCTTTTTTAAATTTAGTAAAATAAATCAAAATAGACACATACCTTGAAAACTTGAAAAATATAAATCATAGATAATAATAAAGTCATTACTTATCAGGATCATAACCATCTACATCAGAAGATATAACTACTTTGACCATCGATGACCTGATAATAATATGTGTATCTTTAGATTGAGATTTATTTTTAGTACTGGAAGATTTATGTTCCCTGTGTCTTTCCTTAGCTTGAATTGAAGTTCTGATTTCCTTATTTTCATGGACAATATTATTAAAATAGTTTTCAAGACACGAGACAATGAGCAAGTATTGTTCGTACCAATACATGTTCTTAATTTATGCTCGTTCAAATGGATGTTTCTTGGAGGACTGTCATCATAACAAGAGGCATGGATGAGCCTCGCAATGAGCCTTGATATGGACAAACTCATCATTTCTAGGATTATTCTATTGTCTCTTTCACCTTGCTCAGGAAACTTTCCTCCGAATTAGCTTAATATTAACTTTAGATTGAGGGTTTTGTTCTCATTGTATTATCACTTTTTCATGTGCAGGTTATTTGGGTACAATTTTGGCCGAAGACTTACCCTGGAGTGTTTCACTTCTCTTTTATCCTTAAATTCCTATTTTAATTCCATATCAAAAACAATAGTACCCTTATTCATGCTTCTAGTTAAGCGAGCACAAGTAGGTATGGGGATTTCAATATTATTATCATTCGAAATGAAAGGGTTTTCTTCATGAAATGATTCTTCTCAATCATTATATAATGAATGACATTATCATAACTGAAGGGTTATGTGTACAAATTCCCGAGGAATTATAATACTCGGGTAATTGGGGTTTTTCAAAACCATTTCGATCTAGTAAATGATCTCATTCATCCCTTGTCTTTTCCAAATGGTTTCTAACTAGAATATAGATCAAATTGTGATGAAAGAGTGATATTTTAGACTTCTTTCAATGTTACTAGTATGTGCAAGACATTTTAGTTAGGATTTTATATAGATAAAAGGAAAAATTAAGTTTATGGACGAGAAATGCCATTAACCATCTTTTATGATAAATAAAAACCAGACTATGTCACCCTTTACAAGTAACGTATTGATGCAACAAAAGCACTAAATTATGCTATTTAGATTTCAAAGAGGAAATTGGCATACCTTTCACATGATATCCACAATCTTTACTGACGATAAGTTGCTTCTAGAGAATGTCACACATTGCGCAATTTTTAGACCATTTCTCTCTCTTAAAGGGGATATGAGTAGTTGCTGCAATGAAATAAATATATGTAACCATATCTAGATCCCCAACTTTGGCTTTCTTCATATCAAAAGAAGATGAAAAATCCCTGATAAACCCTTTACCATAACCCTGAAACAATTGAAGTAAATCCCAACAGTTGACCTAGTGGAACAAGTCTACACATTCATGATATGCCTCTACTATCTCAGCTCGAATGACATTAAACTGGATAAGGGGTGCCATGGTTAGAATTAAAGCTGGTTTCAGCCAGGAATTAGGGTGAAACATAGAGGGAAAATGTGAAACAAGTGAGTCAACTGACCCTAACTTACATAACAATGTAAAAAATATGAACAAGAACAATGAAGTAACAAGGTGTTGGTAACCTTGAAACCCTAAGAGATTAACTCAAACGTTGATAGTCGAGAGGTATGGTAAAGAGACATTAATGGTTGTCATATAGGAGTGTTTGTGAGTGGTGGATTTGAGACAATAGGTGCAAATCATGATTAACATACCTGACGAGAATGCCAAATCACCCATAAAACCATGATAAAAGTCTTAAAGAAATAGTCCTTAGCCCAAGAACCATAATTTCTCATGATTTCAGATGTGAAACTTTCAAAATAAATATCACCATACACATGAATACAAACTCACAGTAATCGTAAATGAGTTGTGTAGTCAGTAATATATTTAAACCAAGTCTTATGTGATAAGTTCATGATATAACAAATATTCAAATATGGAAAATAAACCAAATGTAAAAGCAATCATGTGCAAATTATCACATAGTTTATAATGCATTAGGTAATTACTATTGATTAACTTATACCACATGTAGATATTAGGGCATATACACAATTCAATCAAGCATATGAAAAGAAGTGTTATGAAGGCATTATAATATACAAATAGAAATAAGATAGGGCTACCACAAAATCAAGGATTCTGTAGCGACCCTTTTTCACTTTGACATTCATATGTTGTATAGAGTCATAGCCTCCCAATAACTTATTGGAATATCACCAAGAGACAATGTTTTTATATTGCTACTGAATGGGAGAAAGTTTCGTCAACAAAACACTGATAGTAGGTCTTTAAAACGTACAAAAAAACCAATAACACACAAGTCAAAGAAACCAAAGATATGTAATATCACAATTATAAAAATGAAAAGAAAACTACATGTCAAAACAATTCTAGTCATATAAAGTCAAATCCAAACATTGACATATGCAAAAAAAATTGTTGCAAATACAAATGATAGAAGAAGAGGACGTGAAAAAAATAACTTCAAACTATTCATTTAAATACACCCATATATATTCGTTTAAACATTCCCTCAATCATGTACCTAAAAAAAATGCGTGATCAAATGTTAAATGAGCAGATCACATTTTACCACAATGTCTATAAAAAAAGACTGAGATGTGTTTCATGAAATTCTCTCCACATCACTTCAAGGTAATTTATGTAATATTGGCACAAGCCTTTTCTAGTCCTCTGCTTTTGGCTGTCAACGATTAATATTACAAGGTTATCAGAGAAGCAATGATCATCATTATATTTCTCTATTTCTATCTTAACACATTCAATATAATTTAAAATCAAAAGTTTTTCACTTCGAAGTTATATTTTACCCTTTTTCAATACTAGATTAAATTTAATGTGCTTTATAATTAATAGAGGAAAATGACTCTTTCAGGTATTGCTTCTAGTTAAGTTTAACCTAAATTCGGTAAAGATTTTTAAAAGCATGATTTTAAGTTTTTTAATGTGTATAATTCCAATGCCCAATGGTTTTTCAGGTAACTCAATCCATTTATACATTCAAAAATACATTTTAAACAAAAAAATCTTGCTTGAAATTAAATCCCCAAATTCTAGTGAAAAATGTCATTTCATCTATAAGTTAAACTATGCCCTAATATAATGTGATTTGCAACTCAAGGTCAAGATGACGTCAAACTTAATTTTTAAATTTATGTTGGAAATATATTCCTCTTAATTATTGTATTGGTAATTTATGCATTTGTAACATCTAGAAGAAACTAAAGCCACTACATATATAAATTTATTGTATATGTATATTTTACTCTATTTATCTTTTTTTATTATAAGGTTTTATCTATTTTGAAAACAAATTTTATGGAGAATTATGAGTTTGCTTCCTTAATCATATAAGGAGTGAGATAATATATCTTATTTTTATGGTGGATCTATTTGTTTAAAAAATTTAATATAATTTTATATTTTTTTTTGTTAAATAGTTTGTGTGGTTTTAAAGATTTTTTTACTTCTTTCTTCTAATTTTAGATATATTTTTCCAAGCTTGTTCAGTTTTTTGATATAATATTAATGACTGAAATTTTATTCAAAAATTTATCCTAGAAGTTGAGAAATAAAATTCATAGTTAAAAGAATGTATTCCTTAGAGGAAACTAGTCTCTAAACTTTCATCTTTGTATTTTCCAAACAACTATAGTTTTTTTTCTAGAGCATTGTGCTATTTAAAAAAATTTCCTTTTCACTCATACCATCATGCATTTGACACATACAAACAAATATATTTTCATGCTACTCATGTCCACTATAGAGTAGATTCATTGTTATTTTGAGAGCAATAATGGTAAGCTAAACCTCTCAAGGGTTAGCTTATCTCTACCCGTAGTTTGGTGCATTCCACATCACATCCATATAACAAGAAATATCTCAACAAGACTATCACACCCTATCCTTGAACTTTTACCATTTTACCAAACTCTTTTTAATAAAAAAATGGATTAAAAATTCACCCATTTAGGGCATGACTTCTCTCCTTTATGACCCCACTCTACATTTTATTTCTCCCTATGTGGAAAATATGTAAAAGATATACTTCTCAACTACTCTAATCTATAGGGAATCTCCACAATACTTTCAATGTAATTGACAACTACAACTTATTGCATTTCTAGTAGGTTATCCCATTATAACTTCTTACATAACATCTATAACTCATTTCATATAATGTAATAGGAAACAATGCAATTTAGTTGGTTTAAGGAAATATAATTGCCATATATGACCATAGTCATTTGTAGACATGATTTAAACAATGAGAACAAATTCTCATTACTTTTTTTTGCATCTCTAGCTACAAAATATATAGAAATATCTTAGATTGCATTGTTAGGCACTAGACACCAAATATAAAGGGCACACAAATGAATACGAATAGTTTATTTTATGCTAAAATACACTTGTATATGATTCCTTCTTAAAATTTAACCCAAGAATAATTTTATTGTACCTTAAAACCACTTTTGATTGTTTTTCCTTTTCATGACCACAATCACTTGCATACATGATAATAATAAGAAGACAAAATGTTGACATTGCAAATTTTGGGATTTCATAAATATACTTAATCACTATTCATTATTTATCATTATGTTAGGCATTTTCTATTATTTCTAGCTCTCCTAGTTGATTTCAGTTGTCATGTGCATTAAGGAAAACTTCATTAAGGACTCTGAATCACCTAGTTGTTGCTTATGGTGATAAAATCGAGTTTTCATGTATTTCATTAAGGACTCTAAATCATCTAGTTGTTTCTTATGATGATAAAATCACTTCATCTATGTTTGAGGCTATTATCATGAAACTTCCACCACTTATCAAGTGTGTGCCCATTCAAAATTCAAATTGAACAATGCTTGTTTTTAGGCATGACATAATGTAGTGGTAGGACTATTTTGTTACGACCTACTTGGGTTCTGGTGCTCTGCTAATGGGGTTTATATATGTATTAACAAAGATTTATTTTATTCCAAGATTTATTAATAAATGAGAGGGACTTAAGGAAAATAAAAACATAAATGATCAGTGTATGACAGATCTAGGTTAAAATAGATCTACATTGATTTATTCGTTTATTAGATATTTTTAATATTAGTATGGTGGGTTCTTGTTTTAATTTTATTCACCTAGATCTATATTGATTTATTATTTTATTAGATATTTTTAGTATTATTATGGTGGTTTCTATTATTAATAAAAATAGAGCCTCCAAAAACATGTTGCACTAACTGTTGTGATGCATAGGGCACAATTAATAACAAAGAAGAATTCACAAGGTACCCCAAATGCCTGCAATAGCTTCATATGTCTCTAACAACCAAGGTGCATGCTCTTGCTTGTCATTTTCAATACCTTTATAATTTTTTATTTCCATTCCTTGATGTGACATAATGGTATTGTCCACAATAAATGAAATGTTTCTTCAAAAGTAGTCAAAAAGACTTTTAATTGTACCATGAGCATAGAAATAATTCGCCATTGTTGTATCACACATTCACTTATGGTTGTCATATATAATTATGGTAATGTGACTCAAACTCAAATGAGCTACATTTATCATCCACTTCAAGGTTGTCATGAAAATGTTTGGTAAGACAAACCACCACACTCTTGGTTACTACACTAAGTGATCCTATATCATCACGATGTCGATTGGGCACTACAAAAACCTTCACAAGAGTCACACAGGAAGATCAAATTGCAGACACAACCTTATTTAGTGTCAAATTCCAGGATATCAAGTGACGTCCGTTTAATTTCCTGGGCTTGATATGTTTCTCATGAACTTACAAAGCCTCCAATGTCAACCTCTGATGCATCTACATGTCACCCTAGCTGACCAAGACACATTATTGAAATCCCTTCGATAACATGGTCTATTTTTTATGGTGATGAAGTCTTGTTTGTATAACAGAAAAATATTCAGGTTCAATGGAACAATGAGAAACAAGTCCATTCTTCATAGACACTGGGTTCACATGCCGAAAAACTGAAATTGTGTTAGTGTCAACTTTTATACCTACTACATTTGGTGCCAAATTTTCAGTTGCAAGTACTTGTTCAACCTCTTTACTGACATCTACTTTTGAATCACTTACAAGATATATATACCAAACTATTTCATTGTACACCATCCCGACATCCTTCAGTATATCTGCACTACCATAACCAATTTCAGGCATCATTGTTGTTGTTCTTTTCAGTAGATGTGTTGAAAAGGATAAAACACCATGTATACTTGAAAGGCATCTCAAAATTCTCATGTGTTATGCTACCTCAATATCTTCCAGCTTGTTCAAGCTAACAAATCCATGAGTTCATTTGCAGGTTTCATGCGTTCTCTCAAAAGTATTTAAAACAACCCTTGTGAGAGGAGATGAGTGCTACGGTGAATGTTTTTTTAAATGAAACAACAATACTAAGGCCACCTGCAAATGAAAATGGTAAAAGGGGTAAATCAAACAGTTGTAGCATAGAGTTTATACCCTTTTTCTCAATAAACACCTATATATCTATATAATGCCAAATATTCTCTAAGAGACATGTAACATTTATTATATAATCGGGGAGAAAGGATTCCATTTTTTGAGACAAATTTTCAGCAGAAGTATTAACCCCTAACTCATATGTCACCCTTGATGATTCATCTCCATCTATTGAAATAACTGTTTTTGTTCTAAATCAGTCTCCATGGGAACAAACACATAAGATCTAGAATATTCTTGCAATAGGGAAGACACTTCAGCGCAAAATCCAATTTTTGCAATAGTATTTCAGATTTAAATCAATACATACACCCCATGCCCTCTCAAAGAAGTACCATGTTGTATCGGCTCATATAAGGTAGATGGTAAGGACCCAAGAGTGTCACCTGCCGAAGCATGTAAATAGGCTTTTGATGTAAAAAATTTCACAAAAGATCCTAGAGCACCACAATCATTTAAATTAACATCTGAGACTATTAAGGCATAGAGAATCTAATGATTGTGGTATACAAGTTACTTCATTTGTAGAAGGGATGACTCCAACCATGGTGGCATCTAAGAAAGCATTAGGCAGACCAATAAAATATAGCATAGAATATCAAGTTGGATATTTATGAATAATATCACTCATGACTATAGCTACAAGTGAAAAGACTGCACCACCAAAGTCATTTTATCTTATCAATATAGTGCACAAGAAAAATGGCAAAGAACTCTCTTTAGATCATATATATGTATAATATTTCCAGCAGCATATGTGCCAAGAGATAGAGCCTAAGGAAAGCCCTCATAATAAGTCTTCTATGATAAGGAACGAATGTGTCAGGTTGAGGAATTTTCATTGCCTCTGACCTAACAACATTCTTCTAAGGAGAATTTCCCTTGGAACTTGATTGTGATTCTCCACTCTACTTCCTTTCTCTTCAAAATTGTAGAATTCAAGCTTCAAACATGCTATGTCGTTGTGCAAGCCTCCTAGATCCCTAAAGGATGTTGCATCAATATTACGATAGTACATAAAAGCCTCAAGAACATGCACAATAGTTTCTACCAAGTGTATATGTTGTGGATCCAAATGTTTGAGAAGAGGGAGAAAAGTTGGCATTAAACCCACATCACATAAAGCAGTGTAGCCAAAAGAAGAAGTAACTAGAATTGTTATAAGAGAAATCAGTGCTTCTAGTAAAGATATCAAACAATAGGATAATTCACTAGAAATATAACTTATTTCCTTCCACAATAGACTAGGTAAGATGCCACAATGTCCTCCTAATGCCGCGATGACATTTAAAATCGTTGACTAACAAGAGTTGTCCTAATAGAGGGCCCCCAATACCAATATTGCCAAAATACAAATGTCTTCAAGAATCACATTATCAGATGGTACTAATGTTACAAGTTCATTCACAAACTCAAGTTCATTGGTGAAAAAAGTAGGTAAATCATTAGTGTCATTACTTGCTTGCACCAACACTATAAAAGCCAGAACACAAATACATATTTATTGTTGCCTCATGTCTAGATGTGAAAAGGCTCTTACAAAACGTAATCTTGTTAGTAAAGAAAAGCTAAGGCCAATAGGAACCTTGTATTCATCTACTAGATGCGTCCAAAGATGGACATCACTTTGACAATTCATACTCAAATCGGGTATATGAATAACTTGTAGCCCTGGGTCTCTTCATAGTTCCACTTCAGAAACTATCTTTTATTGTGAAAGTTGTTCATTTATAGCTGAAAGCACATTTACTAAGTACGTGAGGTATCCATATAAAAGATACCAAAAAAAAGTATAATATAAATTAACATACCTAGCCTTGTGTGCTTGAGTTTGAAGTTCTCATCAACGCATTTAGTTCGATAGATTGACTCTCCCTAGGTCATCTCCAAGAGTGAAATCACTACTTTGAACATGAAGCTAGGAATTATTCTATGGAAAATACTTCCCTTACAATGGAGTGGCTTTCCACCTTTTCCAACATCTTTCTAACGTACACAGTTTAAATGTAAAGCCACCATTCCTTCATGCTTGCATTAACTAAGGTATCTGCATCCCTCAATGTTCATAAAGTCTATAGTAGTAGTGACTCACTACAATAAGAAAATCAATCAATTTGATGATGATATTATGAGTAAACCATATAATAATCCAAATAACAAATAAATAACATGATGAATGAATGATACATACCTACGTAATGTTTTCAATTTCCAACTCTAGTGGAATAATCAACAAAAAAAAATAAAGGGAACCAACTATGGATGGGATAGTTTTATTCACCTTTTTAATAAAAACCTATGTCTCTTCTCCATACTCCAACATAAATCTCTCATGTCACTATGCAGTACTATCCCCCAAATTTTGCACTAGTTAGGTTGTTAATTTTACCATTACATACATACCCTAAAGACCAAAATTATGAAAACAAATTCATACAAAACAGTACACCATTATGCATAAAAATGGTTGAAACACAATAATTGTATGATATTTTAGTTTCTACCATTCTTATTTATTATATAGATGCATTCAATGGAGACTTTAGTTTTTCCTAACCGAGAAGGGTTTGAAGAATTTGAGGGAGGCTCAAGAAATGGTGATAAATATAGAAAAAATATATATTAGCCTTGAGATAAGGTGACTTTCTTGGTTCATTAACATAATCAAATTCCAAAGCTGAAACAAAACCTAGGGAAATATATATAATTGATTCAACCACAGATGCAATGGTAATGTTGACGAAGTTATGGAAAACTTGAAACATCTATTTCCAGAGTTTAAAAAACAAGTGATTGGAATAGAAAGAATAAAAAAGGGCCAATATCAACTTAAGAGAAATTTTTGGATTTGAAAATGATAGGGGTATATGAGAACCAAGACCCCTTGGTCTCAATGAATCCATGGTGTTGGTAGTATCTGTATTTCCATGTTAATGTTACTTACCATTAATTTAGAAAATGGATTAAAGAAGTTATGTTTGAAGACACACAGAGGACAAATGATATAAATTTTGTTGATCAAGATGATTTAATTTGTATTTGGGAGGATATGCTTTTATAGTTTGTAAACAAGATATGGGTGAGATAAAGGTGAAGAGTATAGTTGTTGACAAGGTACAAGAGATGTTTCATTGTGGTAAGGTTTTTCTAAAGAATATATGGGTGAGATAGCAGAGAATAACATAGGTGCTGAAAAGGTAAAAGAGATATTGGGTGAAAACCCCTGCCATAATGAAATCAGGAACATGACATGGAGAACGTATACCTCAAAGAATATCATAAATATTTCCTAGGATTTATCCTATATCATGACAAAACCAACCTAAAGTGAGATTAAGTGTTGTTGATGTGACATTGGGAAATGTTTTTGAGTTCCCCATAAAGTTTCACTTATTTTTGGGGATTTATAACTTTAGGTACAATTTTGGGTGGTACCATATTCTATCCAAGGCTCAATGTCATTCAACAATCATTAAATAGGATAAAAATCCATCATATAAGAAATTTATCCTAATTCATTCTCATCCCATCAAGCTTGAGATTAGAAGAATGCATAGGAAAATAAAAGAACTCAATGATCCTAATAGAAGATTTAGTAGGAGACAAACTCTACCCTTTGTCACAATGTACTAACTAAAGCCGGAGAATAAGAAAATGTATGGTGAAATTGGCTCGAGACTTGAAGATGTAGAAAATTTGTCTAGAGAGAATAAAGATGCTATAGAATATATATTAGAAGCCATATCAGAGCCACTACATTGGATTTTGTTGGTATTATAAAACTTGGACCTGAAAATAAGCCCTTATGGAGAATTGTAAAAAGAAAATAGCAACTAAGCCTCTGTATGACTTGTGAAAGTCATCAATTGGGTTTATCCCAAGTATTTTTCTGATGGGTTATTATTATCCCCACCTAAGTATTATTTCCATAAGTGGTGTGTTGAGTTGATAATGAGTATATTGTTGTGAAGGATTTGGTTTGTTTTCAACCTAGCCTTGTACGTTGAAGAATCTTGGGTTTACCTTGGGTATTATGCTCAAAATGGGTTGGGGAGGTTTCCCCAACATATATGACTTGGAAAACACTCCAATGTGAAAAATGAAATGTATATTCTCAACAAATGCAATGGAATTCAATAAAATAAACTTTAACTAGGATGATTGTAATAGGAATATTCATTGAGAGTTGGCTCCATAAAAAATGTCCTCCTCAATAATGGTGGACATAGTTTTAACCCCTCTCATTGATGTCAAATCTCAAATAGGTATCCAAGGGCCACTCCTCAACACCCTAGTGGCCCTTCTAGCTTTAGATAATCACACATGGCTATTTATTCCAAAATACCTCTAAATTGTGTGGTTATATTTTGGCTTTAGTCTTAAGTTACTTGGAAATCTTGGTAGAGTATATAGAATCAATATGTCCCTATTTTTTAGAATTTGAATGATAAGGTTTTTGGTTTCAACATTGAATGTAAATGGCCTTTATGTCTTTAAGGGTTTACTTGTAGAAATCATGTAATTAATAAATGTAGGATATCTCAATATTAGACTTTTTATTTATCATTTGTAGAGGTCAGAATGTCCCTCAAACCTTTTTTAATAGCCAATTTTTTTATCAAAATTAGTAAGTGTAAAGGATATACAAGATACTATATAGTATGAAATATTACACTTACAAGCAATTACAAATATTTATGGTGAATTTTTGTTTTTTTAATATTTATCATTTTATATACACACATACACACCTTATTGTTGTTCCCAACCCATTATCCGCATAAATTTTGGAGTTGTCCTCTAGCTATTTTAGGAAGGAACACCCTATACCCCATATGAAACATTAGTTAAACATGGGTCCTTAAATGTTGTTATACAAGAAGCATTGTACAAAATAGGCATGTGTAGTGGAAGATCCATTGACTCAGTGATTGCCTTGGAAAATAATAACACAAGTTGGGTCGGGGTTGCTCCCCATAGTACAAACAAGCTCGAAAATAGGTCAATGATGCACTTATTATTATTTATTGATAAAATATTGAATCAATGAAGGTGCATGTCCAAAAGGGAATTTTCGTGGAGTTATTTGATGCCATCATCTTGAAACTATTGATATTACCAATGAGTGATGGCATATCAATCCTCATTTTCATGCATGTGAATAAGGAAAATTATATTTTCTCTATATAGTGTTCACTCAAGTTCCTCATTGAAGTATAAGAGAGTCTAATTTTTTTATACCTTCTTTGACGAATGAGCTAGGTTATGAGGGTCAGCCTCCCTAGAACACTATAATTGAGTATGGTGTAGACAGTGGAAACAAATAGAAGAGTGGGCTATCCTATATAGGTTTTGGATGGTCATACTTCCTTCTCTAATTTTGTGGGTTTGAGTCCTGATCCATAACTTAAAGGTCAATGCCCCTAGTACTTGAGTAAGAATACACACTTTCTAACTTGCTCTTTTATGTCATGTCCTTAAAGTTTGGAAACAAGTATTAGATTTGTTTTATCTCGACTATCTTGCATTCTATCACTCAATCTAATCAAATGTAAAAGTAAATGTACTTCCTCTTCACATTGACCATAGATGCTCACATTTACATTATGTACACAAGGAATCCAATCTCAAAGAACATTTTGCGAATATGTATGAGATATAGTTGGTATATGAGATATTAGATGAATGTCAAGACAAAATATGTCATCCTATTTTAATGTTGTATGTCTATCATAACTGTAATTAACTCACAAGTATTTAAGTGAGTAAATCTAACCAACATATCTCATACATATTTATAAAATGTATTAATACTACTAGTATATTACCATGAAATGCAAATAATGAGGCATAAGCAACACAAAAAATCCATACCTCACTGATAACTATATAAATACATTCAAATTTTTCAATTCATTATCCATGTAATAAGGTCTGCAATAAATATAACAAATTATTAGGCATAATGCTCCAAATAATGGAATTCAAAGGCCATCTTAAAGGTTATAGAAAATAATATAAAAATTGAAGTTTAAACAAAAGAATAACTTTATACGGAGTGCATTATTGTTTAGGTATCCACATAACATTGAGTAGCCATAATTGGAAATTGAATTGAATGATTAATGTGCCAGATAGTTATAGAAATTTGAGGAGAAGGACTCTAACATAGGATTTTAAAGTCTTATTGAAAGATGGAATATCTAATAAAACGTAGTGAGTTAAATATGAAAGTAAAATGAAATGAAAAAATTCTTAAGTAAATTTATGTCATTCCAAGGAAAAGACTTAACATATTTTTATGTATGTTACAATTATAATTGTTTAAATTTAAAAAATAAGTACTTAAGTCATATTAGCCACAAGGGCTAGCTCAATTGGTTGAATCCTCATTGTTAAAGGAACTTTGCTAATGGGAGGTCACAAGTTCAATTCTCTCAACACCCTTGGGGTCTAGCTCCATGGTTGAGCATACAGGAATTTCTCCCTTCAGGTGGATCTTCCTATTACAAATATTTTGTGGATGTAGTGGTCATAAATCTTAGGAAGCCATGAATGACATAGAAAAAAAACACTTAAGTTCTATCGAACCCAACAAACTATAATTCAAATAATATCAAGGGTGGAACCCCATTGATTTTGGCGTGAAACTAAATGAAATTAACTTAATAGTTAACCATTTCTCATACAATAACTAGAAGCCATTAAATATCAAACAAATAGGGTATTTGTTCCTATTTGAGGAAGAAAATTGACTAAGAAAACAAGAGACCCAAGTCTACTCAGAAAGAATGGTAGAAAAAATTAAAGGAAGACATCCTTTCTTAGGAGGCGAGGAATCACTTTGAGAAGTTCATAGATATATGAAGAAGAGAAAGAAAGAATTGGAAGAAGTGGAAGAAGAAGGATAAGATGAAGGACAAGGCCAATCATGGTAAGACAAAAGGGGAATTATAACTTTTTGGTAGAAAACATAGTTATGGGGTTAAGATGTTATTTGGTAGACATATAATATATCCATTACAAAATTACTTTTGGTTTTCATAAAAAAATAAATTTATAAAGAAACTCCCTTATCAACACTTCTACACAATAGTGAAAGTGAATGTGGCAGAAGAGAGTAAAAATTTATAACTTCTTAAGAAAGTGAAGGCCATAGATGAGCACATCCAAGTCTTCACTAAATCATTGGTGATAGAAATTTCATAACTAAATATTGCTAAGAAATGTGGCTCAGGAAAAAAATTCCCAGATTGTGACATGTCATGATTTCCTTTTACAACTGGTATTGGTTTTCAGATAAGGGTGCCCTTGTTAAACATTATGCCATTATTTGATAGAAAATACATTCACATCATTTGATCAAATATTAAGCTTGATTTCTATTTTCTTTTTACAAATCATGCCATGTTTGTTAGAAGTGTGATGTATGGCTTGTCGGGCTTGTAACCTCACTCCCATGAACTTGGGACGTCTAGTTTGTCACACTTGTGACAACATTATGTTTTTTAAAGATATACAATATGCCCTACTCATTTTAATTGGAACGTAGCATTCAATGAACTTGTGACCATAGTTTGACGAACCTCGAATGTTCAAATCGTCACATTTATGACAACATGATGCTGGTTTTTAAAGAGAAAAAATATACCCTATTCTTTGGAATTACGATGTAGCATTTTTCAAACTTGTGACCATAGTCCATTGAACTTGGGACCACAATCCATCAAACTTGGGACTTTTGTATCATTGCACTTGTGACCATAATTTGAAGAACTTGGGATGTTTGTTCATTGGGGTTGTGAATCTGAATGTAGTGGGAATTAAATAAGTGGTTGATTCAACCATGCTTGGTATGTTTCCCCTATGATATTTTCTCATTTAATAACATTTTCTTGATTTGAAATCATATTGGCATGTAATAGTACATGGTATTTAAGTTTCTCTTCATTAGAATCGTAATTGTTAAAATATTGAACATTACATCAATATTATTAGTAAGACAATACATTTAGTATGTTTAAACATTACACCAAACATTTACTAGAAGCATGGAAATTTTTTTCCCAATAATAAACATGAAACCAACCACTTTATAAAACAAATGTGGAATTAAGCAACACATTTATATTAGTTCGATATAAAACCCAAAAATAAAATTACTCAATCATTTTTTCTTTTGCCCCAAGGGACATCTAAAGGTACACCCAATGAAAGGAATTTTTTATGAGCAAGTGGTCTACACAAGTTATAGTTTATTGAAAAATCATCACAAGTAGACAAACTTTGTATTGCATGCACAAATACAAATCATAAAGAACTCTTTGTCAATGAAGTGTTCCTCAAAGTAATAATTTGTACTAAAAAATGAGGACTTATACCTATTTATGAACCCTTTTATTTGTCCCATGAATTCATGGATGACAATCAATATATAATAGGTTTTTGCTGTTAAAGTTTCTATAAACGTAAGTTGTTATGATTGTATTTAACAATATTCAAGTAATTAGAATGACTATATAGAGGACCACAAAATGGCATACATGTTCCTTGATTGTTTTCTTGGAATAGATATATGTGAAAGGGTGAAGAACCCAAAATTTGCAACACCTATTTTAAAGCATGAAGATGGTAAAGCACCATCTAAGAAACGATTGTAATGGGCTTCGTATTTATTTGTAAATTGACAGGAAGAGGGGTGTCATTTCTACCTTCTAAAAATTGAAGTGACTTTCGTGTGTACCTAGATATTTTTGCTCTCAACTCATACAAGTTTTTAAATTGTAATGCCCCATATTAATAAATCATAATAATAATAATAATAATAATAATAATAATAAGTGAGAATATTAATATATAAATAAATGATGATGATAATAATAATAAATAAATAAAATAACAAATAATAAAGAAAGATAATAATAGTAAATAAATAAAATAATAAATAACAAAGTGAAAAATTGTAAGAATGAGTTAACACAATGTAAACATGAATAAATTAAGAAAAAGTTAAACTAAGAAAAAAAAATTTACTTAAGAAAAAATTAAGACAAAGAAAAATAGAAGTTGGCATGATGACACATGGATCCTCATCCAAACTACTTTCTATTTAATAGATGAAAGGGAGATGATAGTCACTCATTCTTTCTAGATGATAATGTCGGAAGACAAAAGATTAACTAGCTATAGTAGTTGATTGAGGGCTCTAAGGTGGCCAACTTTATAAAGATTCCATGTAGCTGAGTCTACAATTTGGTGCAGAGTCATCTCCAAAATGTTGTTGCGGCCAACAAGATCCAAGTAGCACAACAACTTCAAAATATGTATTAAGAGATATCTTCACTTTACAGATAAGTCTTTACTTCTCATGGTTTTGTAAATTATATGCTAATTAGTTGAATATTTCTATTTTAATTATTAATAACATGGATTGATGTAAGAAATTTGTATATTTTGATTTCATATCATTACATATGGTATCAGAGTTAGATTCAAAAACTCATAACCTACAAAACCTTCACATTAACTATTTGTTATTAGTTTTATTTTAATAAGATTAATTTCCTTAATAAATTAATTTGATTAATTGTTATCTCCTAAATGAAAGCACTATAAAATGAATCATGAAAAGAGGAAAAGAAGAAGAATATTTAATATTAATGATTTAACTAAAATCACATGAATAAATTATATAGTCACCATTAATTTCCCTCGTCACAAATAAAATTCATACCCAATTACAAGAATTTTAATTTTACATCACTATAAATAACCTATATTGATTTTTACAATAATGATCAATGTGAAATCAGAGATCAAATAATTTTAATTTTAAATCTTAAAAATAAAACAAATTAAATGACCTGGAATAGCTTTCCTATTATATTTTAGAAAACAAAAAAAACACTATAGAGCATAAGTTGTGTTTTGTGTTTGAAAGATAAAATCCAAACCCTAAGTCAACCAATTTCATTTTTTCTCATAACAAGTGTAGTGAAGAAATTTAAATCAAAATTTTAATGGGATGATCTTAATTAACAATCAATTTATGTGTTGAAAAAGTGTAACTAGGTTCAGTCTTCATAATGACATGTAATTGTGATTTTATGTAAAGAGATGTAAAGAAGAAAAATAAAATATTGTAATGCTTGCATCACAGGTTTCATCAGCAAGAGATTTTATTTTTGATTGAAGGCTCCCATTAAGAGCCTTTAGGAATTTTTTCATCTCGTCATAAAAGAATAAAAGAGTTATTGTGATGTAATGAAGTCATGTTACACGTTGTAAAGGGTCACACTTGTCAATGTAAAGTATTCCTCCAAGACCTTGTCATTAGCGCTCTCCAGGTCAGCCTACAATGAATAATTAACCTAGAATATGATGTCAGATCTCCTCCTTATGATCATGTCATCCTAAAGGACATGAGGTGACATGTATATAGATCCACACTCAGCCTCACTTAGAGGCAAGAAATTCATTAAAGAGAATAAGGAGAAGTGTGAAGAAGAGCTAGAGAAAAGAGTGAAGATCAAGAGAAAAATTGCAAAGGAAGTTATATTTCTGGAAGATTAGATTCACGCATATATACTTGTTGGCTTAGTGGGCCTTAACCCAGGTTCAAAGTTAGTTTCGCCAAACAAATCCATACACTACTGGCCCTTTCGGCATCAATCCACGAAGCGCGAGTCTCACCTGAAGCAGTATGGGTTGATGTTGGAACCAAGTTTCCACACCCAAAGATGAGCGTGATGTCATTTTATGCCCTAAATATGCCTTCGTGCAAATTGATAAGCCTTTAGGGCTTATCGCTATAACTACCTTAATCAACTTCTATACCTTCACAAATGTTTACAACTGTCCCTAGTGGACCCTAAATAGGTTAATCCACTATTTACGTGCATCAAAGATTATGTATCCCAAGTAATTACTCAGATTATATTAAGTGTTTGATAACTTCAACATACAACAATATAAACTTCGCATAAATAGCTAACAGTAATTACGTTCATATAACAGTATAAGTCGTGTAAAGTCGTGAATTAATGCATCATTATTTCATAAACCCATTACAACATAAGGCACATTCATATAAAAAAAGTAAATAGATAACACAAGTATTTCTGAAACTATCTTCTTTATTAATACTCAATTTTGCTTATAGACTCAAGTCTCCCCTGCGCACTTAGTTGCAGGCGTCCACACACTCAGTTGTGGACTCTACTTTAGGCCTTTGTGCACACAGCTGGAGAGCCCTTCTCCCTAATCTTCTTTGCTAACTCTTTAGACTTATCCCATTGACCAAACATTACTCCTCATTACCATGTCTTAGACTCTCTAAGACACACCTATTTATATAATCCCATGGTCTGCGGACCATGGGTAGATCTTCAAAAGCTGACTTAACTTACATAAAAAGAAGGGTAAAACCATTTATGACACTTTAGCTATCTATGCACTCCATGACAAAAACTTGCGGAGACTTTACATCTTTATACAACAAAAGTTAGGCTTTTGCCCCAAGATTGACCCTAGGGGACGCCATCCTAATAGGTCCCCAACATAAAGCTCATGACTTTCCCCCGAGTCACTTTGTTGGCACAGAGATGTTACTCCAAAGATCCCTCAGCTCCACTTGCACCAATGCTACCTCAGTCATGCTCTGCATCGCTACCTTCTTAATTTTCTCCACCAACTGCTCTGTTGTTAGTCCTACACCGACCTCCTTGATTTTCTGTTGCGTACTTTGTAATTTTTCTAATTTCTCCTGAACATTGTCGGAGACAATGTAGGCCTCATCCAACTAAGGCCCCAATATAGCCTTAAGGACTACTGCTCTCTTCTGCACTGCTTCCATCTATGTAAACAATTGTCTCGCCTCTTGCAGCTTATCAAGGAGTTGTTTGGCAACAACGGTATGCGTCATCGCCCCTACTTCATCATACTATTGCTGGAGTTCACGAGCTTCTGTATTGAAGGCCTATAGGGTAGTATCTTCTTGTAGAGCTGTGAATACCTCCATTGCTTGCTCAAAAAGTGTGGTGTAGTCTACCACCATGGCATCCACTGTTGCAATTCCATCCTTCACAGTGGCTTCACACTGTTCCCTTACCTCTGGCAGAGTTGGAGGTTGTGACTTCAACTCTAATTTTGTGATCTTCAAGTTTAGATCAAACTGAGCTCTAGCCATTTCTATGTTAGTGTTGCGCATATCGGCAACCATCTTTTTTATCTTCACCTCCAATGGCACTTCCTTTGGTATATGCAGCTCAGGCATTGTTCGATAGGCTTCTGCCACCATGGCTAAAAGTTGGTCATTCTGTGCCTAGATTTTCTTTTATGCCTCCAGTGCCTCTGAATTCTCAGTGAACATCTATTCATTATTCACTCTATACTCGTTGATTGGGCTAAGCATATGGTGCTCTTGAGCTATGAATTCTATTATTACTCCTGCCTACAGTGCGTGTAGGTACTCATTTGGGAGCGTAGCCAGGTTGAGGTTGATGTTCTTCAAAGAAACTCACTATGGCCTTGTCATTGGCCACCTCCATTCTCAAAGATCCATCTAGCAGTGGGACTACTTGGAGGTCATGTGATCAAACCATCTCAGTTTCCTGAGTGGTCCTTGGTGCCTAGCTTGTTGTTGCAGCGCCGCTTTATCATGTGCCCACCTAGATTCTAGATCCTTCTGAATGGTGATTAGTGCCTGCTATTGCTGCTGCTCAAAGTATTTCATAATTTCTGTCGTAGTATCCCTCATGTTGTCGCCTATCTCATCTAGGTCATCGTCTATTAAAGTGATCAGATCCAGTGATGGCTTTCTCGCCTTGTACTTCTTTCATGGTCCTTCCTTTCCCTATTCTCTATATCTTTTGACTCGGAAGGGAGTACTTTCCTGCTCCTCCTAACCACCGTTGCCCTGGTCTGATTATTCTTCCTCCTCTATTTGTGGTGAAAAATACCTATCACTTTGCTCGGAGCTGCGCTCCTCTTGTTCGGCTGGCTAATTTGTGGCACACTCTACTTCCACATGGGCCTTCTCCTCGGCCTCTTCTTTCCACTTCTCAGCCAACTGCTGAACCTTATACTTGGCCGCTTCCTTCTTCATCTTCTCTATGGACTTGCTAGTACCTGTGTCCAAATCAGATGGAGAGTGCCACTGTATCAGTCAGTTCTTGACGATGTCTTCAATGGCGTCATCTGTACAAGGTAGGGTAGGTCGAACCATTTTTTCTATTGATCCTTCTGTGCCCAGATGTATACGCGGTGGAAGTCAACTTTGAACTCCATGTACCCTGAAAGCTATTCAAACATGATTGGTGACAATTGCGGCTTCTGGATGATGGCCATGTGAATGCTCACTTCCATCAACACCCAAAACACTTTGGTCTCTGTGACTCGCACAACATCTTTTGTGGCCCAGAGTGATGCAAACTTTGCAGACTCCGATAAATCCTTATCCACAGGAGGGAACTAACTATCCTCTGGTAAATTCCAAGCGATGAGCACAATGGAGAGAAATAACCATGAATAGTGGAATTTTTTACTCTTGTCCTGCACTTCTCGACAGTTCGTGAGAAGCTCACTAGCAAGGTAGTGTGCCTAGTTGAACTGTACACCCTCCATGCCTGGGTAGCCAAAGAAATCACTGGCAGGAACTTCGTCCGCACGACATTTTCTCATAACCTTTCCCACAGGATTTGTGTTGGTAAGCTTCATAGTGGTGTCAGTGATTGAGATTATAGAGTATCTGCGCAGATTATTCTTGAGCTTGAAACTTATCCTTCATTTTTGCTGTGAGGTTGTGCTCACTT